>CAIGRP010078393.1:0-12642 GCA_903798385.1 Fraxinus cuspidata
TTGGGGTATTTGCTAAATTGGCTTAATATTGTATTTTTATTTTTGTTGACTTTTCTTCATAAATTTTTTTTTCAATTTGACGGTTGGATTTGAACTTATAAAAAATAATTTATTTTCGTGATTATTAACCGAATCGAACCGAACCGAACCAAACCGAGATACGAACCTAGCTGAACCGAACCGACTTACATGATTATGGTACGGTTATGGTATGGCAAAAAATTTAGTGGTACGGTTATGATTTTGGCCGAACCGACCCCGAACCAAACCGTTGCCATCCCTACACTCTTACCACCAAATCTTTAAAGTCTTCCTTCGCCCATACACCTCATCCCTACCCCCAACTCTGCAAAAACCCATTTACTAAACCCAACGACACCAACCCCATTTTCTTCAAGAGTCACCACAACGCTGCCACTCTCTTCTCTCTCGTAAGCCCACCAATTCCAATTTCTCCACATCAAAAATCACCCTGGATCTTATACATATAATTAAATTAATTTATTAATAAAAAGGTTTTTAATAATTATATTTATAGATAATTAAATATGGAGCAAGTTACTTATTTTAATAATAGCATATATTTCATGGTCAAAATAAATAAACTAATTTTACTTATAAATATGGATAAGTAATATATGAAAACATACATAGAAACTTTTAAGTTTAGCAAAACATGGAGTGTATATTATTGTATAAACGAGTGATTTATTTCTATCTAATAAATAAAAATTATTTGTGATAAAACTAATATATTTAATTATAAGTGATTTTTTTTTTAAATATAGTAAAAAATGCATGAAATAAAATACCTCATTTTGATAGGAGCAACTCGTGTTGCATGAATGTGAATGAAATGAATATGTAGTTATTGTGGAGTCTTTAACTCAATTTGGACAATTGAACATTGGATTTGGGCTGGAATCGAAGATGCTCAGCTAAAATGGATAATTGGGCTTAATTTTTTCAGAACATTTCTTTTATATTCGTCCCAGTCTGTCTATGTTCCTGTCAACCCTCCAAGATACACCAATTTTCCACTTACATCTACTTACATGGAGGTGATTTTGTGTCTAGTGTAGGAGGAGATATTGAGGAATTGTTCGGCTCATTTTCACATAAAAGAGGAAATCTTGTGTCGTAAAAGAAGTAGAAGAAATTGCTTGTAAGCCCTTGTTTGGTGCACATTTTGGGAGTAAGAAAGCATTTTTACTGTTAATATGATGGGGAATATGTGGTTGAAAAAGAAGGAAAAATTATTGATGTGATGAAAAATATTATTTAATTAAAGAATGTGTGGTTGAAAATGAGTAGAAGAATGAAAATGAGAAAAATAATGTGGCTCAAACAGGGGCTAATTGAATTGATTGAGAAATTCATACGACGGGCATAGTCAAAGCTCTATTCACCCTTCATTTCAAGATTTACCAAGTACCATATGATTAGATTTCATATTTATTTGAAAATGATAGTTAACAAAGAATTGGTACGTTCAGTTTAGTAACAAAATTAATGAAATGACTAATGTTTAAAGTAAATTAAAGTTTAGTGATTCTATTGTGAAAAATTAAAGTTAAACGACTCATTGCGAATTTCAATGACCAAAAATGAAATTAACTAGACTGATTGCTCGTAGAATGATTTCATGAAATTTGTATAGATAATGTTTTTCAATTTTAAATTTTGTTCCTTTTAGTCACATTGGACATAAGCACTAAAATGAAATGAAACAGCGCAATAGCAACCAAATAGTTATCGTGCGAAACTGTAAACTTTTTTCTATCGTGCGAAACTCCATTATTAATGCATGTGATTCTCATGGCCCAGGATATCAATTGATTGTGTCAAGTCACCGGAAAAGCTGTTGAGGAATTGTTCACATGTAAAAATATAATTATCAATCTTGCCACAATAGAAGTAGAATAAAGAATTGACATTTCAAAGTAACATAACATGCTAGGCATAGCTCGATCGTAGTAATTGACATGTTCACTTAGAAAGGTTGAATATGTTACTGACGAATCTCGTTGAACTAGCTCGTTTAAAAATTAATAATTTAGAGAGATAAATTTATTTATTATCTAGAATTTGTTTTCAAGATACCTTTTGAGGTACGTGTTAATATGGAGCCCATGTTTGACCCTCTATAAATTAATTTTATTTTTTATACTCAATTTTAACCACACATTTATACAATAAAATTTATTATTACACGTAAATTCAAAATCTTTTCTTACTTTTTAATTACACGTTCTTTCAAAACTCACTATTCAAAATATTATTTTCCCCCAATTTTTGTTTATAATGGCCATCAAAGAGGGCTTACTTTTTTTTTTTTTCCTGTGTGTACTTTATATGTGTACTTTTCATAAATGTTCTTATTCATTAATTTAAGAGGAGAATAATTTATTTATTTATTTAACCCCCTTACATGCAACTCGACATCTGCACACTTTTCATAAATGGGTAATGAAGAGATTTAGTGTATGTTTGCTCTCCATTTTTTTTGGAGAAAATAGATTTTATAATAGGGATTTTTTGAAAAATGTGTGGTTAAAAAGTAAAAAAATAAAAATAAAATTTTGAGTATGCATGTATAATTATTTTATTGAAAAAATATGTTATTGAAAATGAATTTGAAAAAAAAAATGGATGTATAAATAATAGAGCTTATTGTATATTGCGTGTTAGCCGAAGTTGAAAATTTTCGCACTTTCCCAATACTCGACCCCCTATGCAATAATCTATCCGGACCCTTCCTAACCTAAAAAATATCATACGTTCCATCAAGTAGCAACTCGTTTACAATGTCAAGAGCTACTGCTTCATGATTAATTGGGTATCAGCGCTAGATCACAACTAAAAGTTCATCTTGTTGCCCATTATTTTCTCCATGCTCCTGTTTGATGTAGATTAAAATCTTATTAAAATTAAAATTGAATTTAATAATTAATCACACATGTACAAGTAAAAAATCGAGTATTTGAAACTCCGAGGACAATTGTTTTTGTTTGTTTGTGAGTGGCTCCGGTCCTTTGGGTAATGTAACATAATAATGGACGTGACCCACCTAATTCTTTATTTCAAAATTAATTGAAATTGCAACATCTAAACCCACAAATTCTCTCTATTTATAACCCCCCCTCAAGGCATCCGCTTTGCAATAAACTCTCCTGCTTCTTCAGACGTTCCCTTGTTTGAATCCTTTGCGTCAAAAAACAATGTTCAGACAACATTGTCCGAATCATAACCCAAAATCATGGCCTGCAGTTGCAGCCTACACTCTTCTGGCGTTCTTGCTTTTCAGCCAATCATGGCCGTCGATCATGGCTGATGAAAAGGTGGCTAAACCCCATACTTGGCAAGAAGCCTTCAAACTACTTGGAATAAGCTGGAATTCTGACGGCACACTGAAAAGGGAAATACAAATCCCTATGGTGGATGCGACCCCTTCTGTTACTGACCCGAATAGCCCGCCGGTAGCGCTCTCGACGGATATACAGCTCAGCCCCAAGAGCAAGGCGTATGTCCGCCTCTATATACCTGTCAAACCCCCGAAGGACACCAAGCTGCCTCTTATAATATACTTACATGGAGGTGACTTTGTGTTGTTCAGTGCATCAACTGTCATTTTTCATAACTTCTGTAACGACATCGCCTCTCAGTTCCCGGCGGTGGTGGTCTCGGTCGAGTACCGGCTGGCCCCTGAAAACCGCCTCCCGGCAGCTTTTGATGATGCATTGAATGCTATCTTTTGGATTAAGAAGCAGGCATTAGGTATTGGGGGCCGTGACCCATGGCTTGACTATGCTGATTTTTCTAAAGTTTTTCTACTGGGCAGTAGTGCTGGTGGAAACATAGTTTACCATACGGCCCTGCGTGCACTGGATTTCGATCTTCGACCAATAAAAATTCGTGGACTTCTATTGAATCAACCTTTCTTTGGTGGAGTGTTCAGGACTCCATCAGAGATTAGACTTATGGAAGATCCCAATATTCCTTTGTACATGTGTGACGTGTTGTGGACATTGGTGTTGCCACCTTTTGCCAATCGAGATCATGAGTTTTGCAACCCGATATCAGGTGGATCTTACCTTGGACGGGTCCCACGTTTACCGAGGATCTTTGTAAAAGCTGACGAAGGTGACCCCTTGGTCGACCGAACAACCCAGTTAGTACACTTGTTGTTGGGATACAGAGTGCCTGTGGTTTATCATTATAATCGGGGTGGTTTTCATGGTATGGAGCTTCAAAACAAGACTGCTGCTCAAAATTTGTACGATGATATGAAGCGTTTCATCTACTCTACTACGTTTACTGATGATGAAGAATCTCATGCTTCTTCCTAATGGTTTTTAGCCTCCAGTGAAGGCCAAGTTTTAGGCATGTTGCTCTTGTAGCTGTGTGCATTTTCTTGAGTTTCACTATGTATGTGGGGTTTGAAATCTTGAATAAATTATGAATGGCTTGGGTTCAATCTTAAATTAGTTCATGAGGTGGTTTATTTTTATTTGAAATTACGTATACTCATTATAGTTTGCTGATTGCTCGACAAAATTAAATAGAATTTAATAAAGGATTAATCTACTCGGCAAGACCACATGGGCCTGGCATTATAGCAGGTAGCTTTCTATTAATTAGATAACACATTTTATGTGACAAACATAATTTTTTATCCTATGTCTGCTTTGTATTAAAAATCAAATTCTTATTCTTAGTGGATTTTGATAAAAAAAAAATATATATATATATATGGTTGAAAAATTGAAGATCATATATAATATGTAGTTAAAATTAATTATTAATTTTGACTTAAATTAAAATTTGGATTTAAATTTATACAAAATAGGGACTTTGTTTGGTTCTCATATCAAGGATGTTTGGACAAACTGTTTTTCTTTGCAGAGTAAAAATAAAAGAATAATGATCTGTTTGACATGACTTTTGCTTCATGTATAACAGTAAAAGAGTTATTGAGAAAGTTACCTTAATTTTTGTTTGAAAACTAATTTTTAAAATAATTATCTATTCCGAAAGTACTTTAGAGGAAGTCAACCACATTGGACAAACTTTCTCTAAAAACTCTTCTAACTAGAAGAATTATTTTCATAAAATTAGTCAAATGAATTTAAAAACAAATTTTGAATCTAAAAATGCTTATTTTAATAAGAAATGCTAGCTTTCTAATATTAAATAACACATTTTTCATGACGAAAAAATTTTAACTTCGGTTTGATTCTTCGTATAAAGGATGTTTGGACAAGCTCTTTTTCTTTGCAGAGAGTTAAAAGAGAAGAATTAGTTCATATACAATTTGTACTCTCATCTTCTTCGATATAATGGAACCGTGGATCGATAGGTGGAAGGAAGTCACACATTGTGACTAAATTACACAAGATCATGTATTATCTTGGTTGTGTAGAAGTAAAAAATTAATCTATAGCTTCTGTTTGAGGTTTTTTTTTTTCTTTTCAAGTTATTTTTTATAGTCAAATTTTATTTTTATTTACACGTTTCGTATAATCAGCAAGTAATACTCACTTATCCTCATTTATTTTCTTTAAAAAATAACTTTTTAATTAAGAAAAGAAACCTGATCATGGGCATATAATTATTACGTTCTGATAATATCTCATCTAACTTACAAAACCTGCATCGGATTCCGTTTTCTTGATATAATAATTAGCATAGGATCCCTACATAAAAAATCATTTGATTTTTCTGGACATATTCCATTATTAGGTAAAGAAAGAAATGCTTTCTATCAACAAAAGATATATAACCCCCTCCTCAACTCACCCCTCTCCAAAAGTATATTGGCACGTTTTGTACACATAATTTAACTGATAAATTTTAACTTATTTTTTAGTAATCCTTCTATTATTTTCTATATATATATATATGGATGTTAATGTGGATCGTTGGCTTGAACGGTTTGGGGCTCGAAGGGTGTGAGATTTTGGAGCGTCGGATCAAGTCCGAGACACACAGGCCATTTTGTGCCTGAGCCGAGCCGAAGAAATAAAATTTTTAAAAAAATGTATTTTACAAAACTTAAAAAAAATAAAAAAATAAAGCTACCTGCATTCCTTGTCACTGTTTTTTGAAATTTGAATTTGTACATGAAATATTTTATTTGTGTACAATTTTAATTCCGTTTAGGCTGATTGTAACCGATCCCAAACCCGAAAAAGGAGAAGGATTGTAACTTTTTTTAAAATTATAATACGTATAAATTGTACAAATTTTAAATTGCTTATTTTTTTTTAGATTTGTGACTAACTTTAAAATAATAAATCAAATTGGCTCAGCTCGGCTCACTAAGGCCCGAGCCAAAAGGTCGGGTCGAACCTATTTTTTTCGGCCCAGCTTTTGTTCGGCTCGAGTAAAAAAAGCTTGAATAATTTTTCTCGAGTTAAGTCCGAGTATCAAGTTTCGGCTCGTTGACACCCATTTATATATGTGGTCTAATTTATTGAAGATGTACACTAAACAATAATAAAAAAAAAAACACTTTTTTCGATCAACAAGTTTTCCTATAATGATTTATAACAATATAAAAGAGAGATGCTTTCGTAGTAAATAACAAAAAAATCAACACCCTCGCACCCTTCTCGATCGAGTTTGATAAATTTATAAATGATTCATAAGAAAATTGACCATGTTGCATATACATAAAAGTTGACATATTGATTTACATCCATGTGATTTGACAGATTTTGATACATTGATCTTAATAAGATATTTTTCAATCAATTGCCAGAGTTTTGATATATAAGAGTATCAATCAAAGTGTACATTTTATGTGTACAAATAGTTTAATCATTTATTGTACTTATAAAAATATCACTATTTCATCCTTGTGATAATGGAGAAAGTCATTATTTGTAAGGAGTAAATATGCTAATTGAATAGAGAGTGTATTCCAATGATGGCACATTCAGTAAGTTAGATGAGATAAAATTAACACATCGTAAATTATACAAAAGTTAAAAATATAGATAGTATATAAATTTAGTCAAAGGCAAATAATAATTTGAACAACATATTATATTATTATTTATTACTATCCACATATTTTGTGGGAGCTACTTTAGTCATTTCTCTTAAGATTAAATTATTTGAACACATAAAGTGCACATCTTGATTGACATCACCTATGTGTAAAGAATTTGACAGTTGATTTAAAAAAAAATGTCGTCTAAATTTATGTATTAAAATCTGTCAACTTACGTGAGTGTAAACTAATATATCAATATTTATATCCACGTGACATAGTTCCTTGTAGTGGGAAACAAAAGTGGGAAAGGGTCTAATTCATCATCCAATTTTCCGTTGATCATTTTGATGCCTTGGAAAAAGTGACATATATTGAGCCCTGTTTGTTCCACATTAAATTTTTCATTCTCATTCTTTTATTTATTTTCAATAAAATAATATTTTCCATCACATCAATAAATTTTCCTCATTTTTCAACCACACATTCTCCATCAATCTACTATTTTAAAATACATTCTTCTAAAATAATGTGGATCAAACACACCCGAAAGATGAAAGAGTAAAGGAGTTTTTGAAATAAAAGGGGGGTGGGGTTTCATCTCTTTTCACACTGAGAATTCTTCACAAGAAAATGAGTAAATCATAAAATCATTAGTAGCAGTTTATATCAAAACAAGGATATCAGTTCAAGACATGTTTTGCAGTTATTCCAAAATCTTTTTCTTCTTTTTATTCTATTATGTGGTCGATTTTAACATACTAAAGGTCATGTTCGAGTCCCATTTTTTTTGTAAAAATAATTTTATAGTCGTTTTGTTTTGGAAATCGTGTAGTTAAAAAAGAGGCAAAATTATTTTATCAAGAGAATATATTGTTAAAAATAAATTTGAGAAAAATATAAATTTTTGGAGAATGAGATTCAAACTTGGGCTAAATATATTATAATGACGGTCTATAGTAAAATATCGTATAATTTGTCATCTAGCAATTCAAGTATCCAACAATTATTGTCATAAATTATTATTATTATCTGAGATTGACATCTCATCATAAATTTGTCCACTTCATGAACATATAATGCAAATTCATGATGCCATGGACCAGTCGATCAAATCTTTTAGCAGTCTAGTTCTACCTTCCACATCCACACATGGAAAAAGAAAAATGGTTTGACTTATCAATCCAGCGTCCCCAAGAAAGTGACGACAAGATTTCAACTCAGCGCTAAAGTGTGATTTAACGTGTTGGCTTAGATTTGAGCATATACATCTTTAAATACATCCTGTACAGGATCTCATAAAATATGTACAGGGAAAATGCCATTCAACCATGCTATTTGTACAAAAATGATTGACAAATGAGATTGACTAAACACTCACAATGAAGAGCCCCCACCTTTTTTGGAATCTTTTATTGACACAGGACCCGTGCGCATGTGAGATGTTGTCAACCTCTTCCGTCAACCATTTCCTGTACAAATGGAAGAATCCAATGCCATTTGTCTTGTACTTCATGTTTGACATTGACTTTGTTTTAAAAAATTATTAGAAGAAAAAATATTTTATTTTTTAAATTGTCAAATGACAATTTATCATGTGACAAACCGTCAAATATGAATGACAAAAACATATTCAAACTGTCAAATATGAATGTCAAATATGAATGACAAACCGGGTAAACAGGGTAGGGATGGGGTGAGAGTCATTGCCCCGAAGTGGGTACGGAATGGGTATGAAAAATATAGTCCCCGCCACGTTACCCGCGTCCGTTTAAAGTTAATTTGAAATTTAAATTTTTATCAAGTAAAAATAAAAGATTCATCGTTATTTTTAAAGAGAGCATAAATTATTCTTAATAAATTGAAAACAAAAGACAATAATATTTACTAATTAAAGGCATAACAAAATAAAAGCAAACAATAAAATAAATAAATAACAAAAAAATAAATGGGGCGATGCCACATCTCGCTTTAATAGAGTATGAGGATTGAGTAATGTGACAAAAATACTCGACGAGACATGGATGTGAATGGTAAAACCGTCTCATACCCGCTTGTTGCCGCCCATACTATCAAATGGATGAATTTTTGGTAAAATACTTAGCCAAATTTTCACTTATGATGACACTGAGGTTCCACACAATCAACCTACGAATTTACACAATGTACTCAAAGAAAGATAAATGCAGCAATATAAAGAAACATAGAATTTACGGATAAACACCCAACTTGTTTATTACTCTACAATAATATAAGAATACGAAAGAATATTGAAAGAACACTACAACTCTCCATGTCTCATCAGTCCAAACCTTCAACTATATAAAACCAAAATTTGTGTGCAGTTAACACACTTAACTGCCAAAGGGATAAACCAACCCACTAGGTCTAAAACTGCTAGAAAACTGCCTCCCACAACAATTTACAGCCACTGCCCATACTTTCCACATGTATGGACCATGAAAACTGTCCAACACATGTGTTAAACATGTGCTTGATTTGGATACCTAAATTTGTAGACTAGAGCACACTAACGACAAGCTGGATCCTTCCATGCCTTGCCAATTTCTGTCAATTTGCAACTTTTTGACATTGGCCAAATTGAAGCATCACGCCCACAAATTGAAACCTACGTTGTCCTTGCTCCAAAATTTGAAGTGTGCACCATCAACACACATGTTTGCAAAATTCCGGCATGAGGGCAAGGCATGTCCATGCCATTGCACATGTCAACCTTTAAGAGGCTGACAAACTTTCCCCATTGGAAGAGTCCGACATCTTCGTCGGAAGAGAATCAAGATACTCCTTCACTTTATCCTTAATCTGCCACAGATCGACATCCCTTTCATAGGTTGCATAAATCCTGCTACTACCCTTTCACAAGATAAGATAGTTTGTTCTTCTATATTGTTACTCGTTCCCATTGTTTGATGACCCATAATCTTTGCCACCTCCTTATCATACCCTTTTTTGATCACAGGAGGAGCCCTCTTGGCCTACAATCGATCTTCTCCCACCAAACTTCCATTGAAGGGTTTCAGATAACTCACTTGGAAAGTAGGATAAACCTTCAAACGATTAGGTACTTTTAGACGATATGCTACCTTTCCAACACATTTAATTACTTTGAAGGGACTATCATATTTCTGAACCAGCCCACGATGTATGGTTTTGCTACTAATCTTCTTCCAAATCCGAGGAGTTAATTTGAACATCACCTTATCCTCAACCTGAAACTCCACATCTCTCATGTTCTATTCAGCATACTTCTTCATTCATCGGGTAGCCTTCGCAAGGCCGTCCTTAGCTTGCTCAATCATTTCATGTTTATCTTGGACAAATCAAAAAGCAGCTGGACACACACTGCATCCCCCTTGTTTTACAATCTCAAGAGGCGTCTTGAGCATATGCTGCATAGTTCTCAGCCGGATACATACCCGTAGCAAAGGATTGATGTAGATTGTAGCAAAACTGAGCTGTACCAAGTAAGGCGACCCAATTTTTCTGACTAGCTGTAACATAATGTTTGAGATATTCCTCCAGTAATGCATTTATCCTTTTCTTTTGACCATTAGTCTGCAGATGATTTTCTGTTGAGAACTTCAATTCAGACCTCATCATGTTAAACAACATGGTCCATATTTTCCTGTAAATCGAGAATCCTGATCGATCACAATATCCTTGAGTATTCCAAAGTACTTCACAAAATTTTTGAAGAATAATCCAGCAGCAACGTCTGCTGTACACTCATGCGGAGCTGGAATAAAAACTAAATATTTTGAAAACTTGTCCACCACTACCATAATGGACTTAATAAACCCATTAACCTTCAAGAAACCTGAAATGAAATCCATAGAAATCGACCGCCATGGCCGGTTTAGAGCTGGCAAATGCTAGAGCAAACCTGCCCCTTTCCTCATTTCTTTTTTATCCTGCTAGTACACCAAACAAGATTTCACATATGCCTCTACCTCATCACCCATCTTTGACCAGTAATACGATTTCGAGAGCAAAGTTGACAACTTTCTATGCCCGGATGGCCTGCCCATTGTGGATCATGAGTTTCCTCAACAATACTTACCTTAATCTCCCACCTGAAGGCACATATAATCTGTTGCCTTTCGCATAGATAAACCGTCTTCAATCCAATACCGTCTTACCAAGCCATCCTTAATTTCCTCTAATAACTTGGCATAAGCAATATCATCTTCAGCCTACTGTTTGATTCTGTTAAGAAAATTAGATTCGACTGTCATCAAAGCCGATACATAAGCTTCCACAGATTTTTGACTGAGTGCATTAGCAAATTGATTTTGCTTGCCTGGTTTATAAACCCACACAAAATCAAACGCAGCCAAAAACTCCTGTTATCTCGCTTGTTTTGCCGACAACTTCTTTTGGGACTTGAAATATGTGTTGGCTACATTATCCGTTAGAACGTCGAATTTCATTCTTAACAAATAATGGCCCTAAGTTTCAGACAATGAACAACCGTCATCATCTCTTTCTCATGAGTTGAACACCGTTGTTCCGCCTCTTTCATTTTCGACTTTCATAAACAATCGGATGGCCTCTTGTACCAACATACCTCCAATAGCGCGGTCAGATGCATCAGTGTGTACTTCAACAGTTTTCATGCTCGTTGCTCGTCACCTTTAACAATTTTCATACGTTTGACGGTGGTAATGTTGATAATATCGGTGTGTTTAGATTTAAGAATAGGCTCATCGTCTAATGGTACATTGAAGTGTTCAAAACTTTTTGTAAGAAGCATGCCATATGGTCAGCCTAAAACTTTAGGTGAAGAGTGGACATGTCGAATATGTAAGAGAAGTCCAATTTTCATCCAACAAGAAGGGAATCAAGGATGAACAAGTCGAGGTGATGAACCTCTTCGTAATGACCACTTCGAGGGACGATGATATGTGCAATGATGGAGAATTTTGCACGTGATTNGAGGTGATGAACCTCTTCGTAATGACCACTTCGAGGGACGATGATATGTGCAATGATGGAGAATTTTGCACGTGATTGTAAGATGATTTAGGTTCAAAGTCATTTTGGTAGCTAAGGGTCGGTTGGTGACACGACAACAAGCCTCAAGTTCATTATAACCGTCAAACCTAACAGGATAATTTTGGACATAAGCACAGTTATCACAGTCTTCTAAATCAAGGATTTGCCGAATAGGTCTATCAAGGGAAATGCGTTTATCCTTGATCGTGCAAGTTACGTGGTCCGAATAAAAAGTGATATTTCGATAAAATTCTCGAATTAACCTAGGGTAAGCATTCTCGGAAATAGAGACCACAATATTCCATCCAATTCCCTCAAAATATTCTTCTATTCGAAAGATGGAGCTTCGGTATAGAAGTCGAAAAAGTCAATAGACTTACCAATTAAAATTGGACAATCGATGAATCGGTCGGGCAAAGGTGTGTCAACTTCAACGTTGGACGGACTAGCTTCTCCCTTTCTCGATTTCTTCTTTGGAGGCATTGTAGGTTCAGATTTTATGAACCAGTGAGAGAGTTTTCGGTTTTTCAAATTTTTGGTAAGAAAGTGAGTGGGAATTGATAGGAAACGAGTATGATACAAATCTTTGAAGCAAGTTGATGAATTGAATGGATTTGCAATGGATTTTG
>CAIGRP010078395.1:0-14488 GCA_903798385.1 Fraxinus cuspidata
CGAGCTATTGACAGATTTCAAAACCTTTAGTCCATTTTCGTAATGGTGAAGAATCCACGAAAAATCCAAAAATAAAAAATGAAAATGGAGAAGAAATGATTAATTTCAACATGATTTGGTCTATATCAGTTGCCAACTGATAGAATTTGATTAACACAATCAATATATAGTCAACTCCAATTAGTAGATTTTTCCACTTGCATTTAAATAAAAGTAATCATATTATTCCACTTACAGATTTTTGTCACTGAGCACTCTCTCGAAAACCCACATCGAAAGCTTTTGTGGGCGAAGACTTAAGTGAGCTTTTGTGCGCGAGGGAGCTGCTGCTTTTAAGGTGATGGTGGTGGTAGTGGTGCCGGATTTTGAGGCAGCATTGGACGACGTTGAGATTGTGGTGCAGGATGTGGCGCTCGATTGCTAGGAGGTGGTTGTTTTGTTTTTGGGGTGTTGGGGTTGGGGAAGAAGGAGATGGGGGTGGGGGTTGTGGTTTTGTTTTTGTTTTTGTTTTTAAAATTTTTGATATAATAGGGAAATGTATTATGTCCAAAATGTCATTATCTTATTTGAAGGGTATTTGGTGGACATTAAAGTTAGGTTTTGATAAAAGTTTTTGATATGTGTAGTTAAAAAATTGTGAGATTCATGAAAGATAGGATTAATATTGATTGTCGGACCAAACAGAGGCTTGGAGAAAATTATTAGATTTTTAATTTGCGGGTCAACTGACGGTTTTTGGGGTCGAACTAACGGGAACCGTTATTTTGAATTTGGGTTGTGATTTTTTTAAAGGTTTGGTACCGTAGATGATACAAATGAAAGGTCTGGATAAAGTCTGTAAGTAACTAAAAGAATTAGTACCTTGACTGCAATTTTTCCTTAAATTTTTTTAATTGATAAGCCAGGATGAAACATGGGGCATTGTGTTTTGGGTTGGGTTGGGCTAGGGTCAGTAGGCGCCCCGCCAGGCCATCTGGCATGGTCCTATGTTTTTTTTCGTAGGGCCTTATCATTTTCTTTATATTATTAATTCTTGGGTAGAAATTAAAATTAAAATTTTAATATAAGTCACCGTCAATCGTTAATTTCAATCACATATTTCAAATTAGACTCTTAAGTATTGTCTTTTATAGAAGATGGTTTAATAGGTAACCACCAACCCATCCGTTTCCGTAAGAGTTTCACACCATCACACTGAAAAAATGCATGGATTACTACTCCCGTTTCCTACAATGAAAGCACCAGCATCCCATTACAACAAGTTGCATCTATTAATAAGAAATCGCCAAATGAATAACTTAATTTTGGTAGGCACATCTAATTTCCAACATTCTTTGTCCATACTTTTGAATGTCTCATAAGTCAGTCCAGTCAAAAAAGTAATATATAGGTTGCACTGGATCAAATATCAGTGGTTCTATAATGTCATGATCCCATCTCGTCGTTTCTCGTTGATTGATTGTCGAAATAATTTCTCAATCCACTGGAACGAAGAATTCGGGCATCTTAAGAAGATCCCAATTGCCTCTCTGATTAAGTCACTTCATTACTCCTTGTACCGTAGTCCCAAAAAGATATTGGGATGTGAGAGTTTAGTGGGATTAAAAAATTAGATTTTAATCTAAAATAAAGCTAACAATTAATATTAACAACATAATTATTTGATTTTACAACTTTTCAACAACATTTTTCATCAATTTGCAAAATCTACTAATTTTTATTTTTTATTTTTTTTGTTTCCTACGAAACAGGGGTCTAAAATAATCCACTCTAAATTTTTTTGGCTCAAAAATCATTTTTTATATCTAAAATGGCTCTTTGTCTTATCTTTTTCGAATTAAGTTACTTTACCAGAAAATGTTGATATTTAAGTTGATAGATATATCGGTGATAGAAAATGATTTGACGTAAAATTTTTACCGAATATCATGTGGCACAGACTATTCTATTTGTACAGAATTTTGAATAAAATGAATGACAAAAAAATCAAGTGGAGCCCCTGGCTTTTTTCGTAAACGAGTTTGTACAAAATTATACAAAAGGAATTATTGGAACGAAAATGCCAAATAAGAACGTAGCGTGGTTGATCTTATTAACTTCCTCAGATTCTCCCCGCTCCAACCCGCCCGCCCACCCACCACGGCGTCCTTCTTCAACAGTTCTCTCAATTAGGAGGCACCCAAAACACGCACGCAGACATATGCATACACCGTCCCGTGAAAAGGCCTTCTAATTTCGTAGCGGTCAGCAATTTTCTCTTCTATCTGTTCTTTTGTAAGCAAAATTTAAATCGAAGTTTGAATGGAAATTCTTGGGTTCTATTTTTGAAAAAATGAAATTTTTACGAATTAGAAATTCTTCCTATTAGATATTATTGAAAGGTAAAGATGTGGTTAGTATGCGAATATTTTATTTTTGCAGGTACTAAAGAAAACAATAATAAAACAATGGATGCCCAGGCAAAGAAGAAAGCGTTGTTTCGTTCAAAATTGAATGCTCAGAAGCAGGAAAAGCAACGCATTGATTCTCCTCTTGTGAGGTATTGCATTTTTTGTTCGCTCGTGATACAGATTATGAATAATGAAGCAATTTTAGTGACCGGACTATTCATTATGGCAGAAAACTGAGTTATTTGTGAAGTCAAAGAAATATTTTACTTGTACAGTTGTACTAATTGCCCAGTTCCTGAGTCTATGATAGACAACACGTGTATATATGTCCTGTGTATAAACATATATGCGTTCCCTTTTGGTTGAAAATAGGCTACAAGTCCAAACTTTAGCTAACATGTATTACATAGTCAAATTTAAATGTATCCTAATGAAAAATGGGGAACTTTGAGACACTTGAGTCATGATTTGTATTTTCCATGTGCACTTAGTTCAAACGGGGATTACTTTGCTTGTTGAAATTGTGAAACCTTTGTAGTGAATTCATCTGTAGAAGCACTAGAAAATCATTGAAATGAAATTTCTAATCATATTTTTGTGGACTCGTAGTCAAACAAATAAATCCTATTTGTAAATGTAGGTACAATGAACATGATCAACTGGTTTGTAGAGTTTGTGATGTTGTCATCAAATCTGAATCTCTTTGGCCTGCACACCAAGCTTCTCGAAAACATCACGAGGTAAAACTTCAATTGGGCCAGGCATAAATGTTTGAATCAGTTTTCTGGTGTCAAGTTGTATTAGAGATAAATCACAGCTGACTTAACAGGGCAATCCTCAAACTTTATTGTTCTTATGGAATTATAGGTTGTTAGTATAAAGATCTACACGAAGTAGATAGCATGATAAACATGGTAATCCTGTGATGCTTTCTTGATATGTTAATGTTGTTGATAATGACATTTATACACATGCATTGCTGGAAAACGTGAACCTTCTACTAGTCTATTTTTTTTATGTTAAACACGATTCAGATTGAAAAAAATTAAAATAAATAGATGCGAGTGGGGGCGGGATTGGGGAATTTTTCCGTCCCTAACTGGTGTTGAGGGGAAGGGTATAATTCAGTTATGAGGTAACTTGAAGAAAGGGGGGAGCCAATGTATCTCGTACATATAAAAATGGTGTCCAACTTTATAGCATTCACTTCCTTTCACTAAACCAATCCAAACGTAGAAGTTGACAATTTTCCATCGTCTCTTCTTTCTTTCCTTCCTATCCAATATCCAGAATTCAACAAAGCCTTAATGGTCAACTATTATCTTGAAAATCTAATCATAGCTCTTCTTTCTACCGACCTAGGAAAAAACACCCAATCTATAAATAGGATTAGAAATTTAGAACTTGTAGTTTCTGTTTTACCCAAATCATGGCTCCTCTTCTCCCTTTATGAAGAATTCTTAAAGTTAGATTTAGGATTTAGGAGCTAGAAATTAAGAACTAGGGCTTCCAAAAAAATTAAGAACTCGAAGGAAGTTATATTTCATCCCATCTTGTGAGCAATTTTTGGAAGCTATTGTCTTGGTTGCATTTAAATTCTTATTTAACTGTGATTCCCACCCCAAAATTTTTTTTAAAAAATGAATAAAAATAAATAAATAAATAAATGCGTTATTCCAAACTTGAAGCTGAATTGATATCACTTTCTTACAGATGTTTCGGTTTATATTTGTGCATCCATATATTTTCTGATCAGTTGAACTTTTCTTGTTACAATGCTTATGCTTTGTTCAGGCCATCAACAACCTCAAAGCTAATGCTGCTGCACTAAATCGAGCTAATAATACTAAGCCCATACCTCCTAAAGAATTGCCTAAGCCGCAATCTGAAGATTATCAAGAGTTGCATAAGAAATCTGAACCTTCAACTGCATTGCCTGAACATCGACTGTCATCTTCTCTCCCTCCTGATTTTTTCGATAACCAGGAGGCAAAGAAGCAGAAAAATGGTAAGATTTTGTTTATGGATATTACTTCTTTGTATGCCCTATATGTCTATGTAATGGGGAGAGTAACTCTTTGGGTGTGGCACGGTCTTTATGATTATATAGATTGCATACAGTCAATGTAGGATAGTTAGTAAATCTTCAGATGACTTGTGAATGGTGATTTAAGAACTTAACTTTGATGTTTGGAGTTTATCATCTCTCTTTTTATTTTCAAATACTCCTTGCATTTTTTTATATGCTTGAGCCCATTACTCTCTGTCCTCATGGAATCTTTCATTGAACAATTAGAAGTTACCGATTTGAGTTTGATATCTCATTAATTGACCGAACAAAATTTGGGGAATTCGCTAGTCTGGTACCTTATTAACTCGCTATGTAAGATAATTGATGTAGGAGCTCTAAATTCCTTTACTTCCTGCACGATGATTTGCTATAGATTAAAATTGGAACCAATCCAGAATACAGGCAATGTAGTAATACTAGTAATAAGGATAACAATGGAGCTACTATAGAGGATTGACTTGGAAGTGATTGTTTTAGGTCTTTAGAATTGATCATTGGCAAGGAAGGAGGAAATGAAGCTGATACGATGAATAGAATTAGACTGCTTTGGATGAAATGGAGAAGCGCTACATAATTGTGGGACATGATCCTGTGAAGCAGAAAGGCTAGTTTTGTAGAACATATTTGAACAGTGTTTTTTTAATGTACTTAACTGCTACTGCTATGACTTTCTGAAGTACCTTGATAATGCAATTTAGATGATCTACAGTTGTAATTCAGAAACTAAGCATTTCCTTATCCTGCATTTATATACTTCTAACAGCAAATAGTAAATCTGAGGTGGTTGTTCTTTTACAGAACGGAATTACGAAAAGTTCGGACATCCTGATTCACACACCAAGAATGATCTTGTTTCTGGAAAGAATCAAGTGGTGGAGCCATTTGTCTTAGGGAGTGAGACAGATGGATTATCTATTGCTAAATCCGGGGAGATTAGAGATTCTGAAATTCAGGCATCCAAGGAAAACAGGCAGGTGTCAAAAGTAGTTGTTAATGCAGAAGATGCGCAAGTCAAAGGAGCTCTTCCTGAAGGTTTTTTTGATGACAAAGATGCTGATTTACGTGCACGAGGCATTACGCCTATGAAACCGGATGTCAAGTAAGTTTCTTATATTTTTATGCTTTTTGATATTCTCGTGTTAATTTGTAGGTGATGATTTGGTGACCTCATTAAAATGAATGTAATTATCATGTTATTCAGACGTGCCTTTAATTGAAGGATGTATCCCTCTTCAACCTACAACCTGAAAAATCTTACTCCTCTCTCTTTCTCTCACACACGCACAATAATTGTTTCTTTGAGTTTGAGAATTGTTTAAGGGCTTGATTGGCACATCTTTTGCTTTTTTTTTTGCTTCCTGTAACAGAGCTTTTGGAGGAACTACCTTAATTTTTGTTTGGAAACTAATTTTTAAAAGAGCTTTCTATTCGAAAACTGCTTTTTGAGGAAGCCAAATTGGACTAGCTTCCCTTAAAAGGCTAAAAGCTCTTCTAACTAGAAGAGACACTTTTATAAATTTAGTTAAATGCTCTAAAATCTGTTTTTGGGTCTCAAAAGCTCTTTTTGGCTTTTCAAAAGCCATGCCAAACAAGCCCCAAGAATCTGTGCTTCTAGAAGAGGAGATTTTCTTGAGCTGTAATTGGAATGTTGATTGAGTAGTTTATTGTAAGTCTTCAGTTGGTATTAAATTTTATTCAATTGTTAACATCCTGGCAGTACAAACTTAATAGCTTTAGCTTTACCCTTATCTGTTACAGAAGGAACATTGAGCCCTTGTTTGGTAAATATTAAATCCAAATTTTAATCTAAGTCAAAGTCAACAATTACATTTTTTATGGGGGACACAACTTTTTAACTACACATTTCATCAACTTCTATTAAAATCTAAAAATCAAAATCCCTATCAAACAAGGGCTTAGACTTTTCTCGCAGTCCAATGTTTTGACATTGCAAATGTCCTGTTGTTTCTTACTAGTATCTTAATTTCTTCTCTGTTCATGTTCTGTTCTTTGGCAGTGTACTTCCATGGCTTCGAGCCCTGTGCACAAAAGTGTATTGCTTTCACTCTTTCGAGCTCAATATCCTCTGGGTGACGCCACAAGGCACAAATCTATTTGGCACCATAAACTATGAAGTTATTGTCAACTTACGGTTTTTGGAGGGCCATGTTGTCCAAATTCATGAACACAAGAAAAGTGGGATTACTTTCTGACATTTGAAGACTTCTAATTTTGGATACTAGGAATGTTAAGTACTTCAATGGTGTTGTTTGGATTGATTGAGATGATAGATTTAAATGTAAAAATGTGCCACTTGGCTAAAATGGGCAGTTTTATTGCTCAAAAAGCGAGTGTTTATATCGAATGTAGTGTGGGTAGTTGTTCAATGTGCATTGAGGATGTCATAGATTGTGAGATGGGAAATTATGGAGATAATTTGGTGCTGGCACATTATTATCTTTTAGCGTAGAGCGGCAGGTAACTAGAAACTATTGTGATATCGCCCAATAGATCCACTTGTCCAGGTTAGAATTACATGTCCTGTTTTATTGAAGTGGTGTGAAAATAATTTAACTGTGATGACACGTTTTAACCTTCAATGTGTGCACAACAATCAGTTTTGGAGGATAAAGTACGTAGATTTTCATGGATTAGGTTGCAGTAATTGATCAAATCTTTTGTGAAGAAATTTGATTTCCTTAAGAGGAGAAGTGGTTCATTGAGCACATTGTTCTTATCACACAGGGAATAATGATGTTTCAGTTAATGATAAGATTAGTAGTTTTTTTTTTCTTTTTTTAAAAGGCTCTGGTTAATGTTTATAACGCAGATGAATGGTGGTCCAGCTTTGTCTAAAATTCTAACTGCACGTTCTACTCTCATTTATAGTTCGCAATCTGAAATTTTACAGTGAAACACGATATTCTTTTTCGTAATTCATGATTACACTCTACACTCCTTAACGAGCATTCTTTTATTTGTTTCAACTGGTAAAGCTGACTTGTGACATGTGCACATAGGGATGAATATAAGGAGTTTGAAAAGTTAATCCAAGAGGATTTACGAGAGATAGACAACCGCTTGGAAGAAGAAGAGGCTAGACTTTTTTTCCCAACTTGCATTTAATAAATCCAGGGTTGTACAGCGAGGAATTGTATCACTGACATTATTGCTGCTGCTTTTGCAGTTTGATGCTGCTGAGACGATTGAAGAAGCTGAGACTGTGGAACAAAAGTAAGTTAAAAATGTGGGGAAAGGATACTTTGTTGGGATATCATTTTAACTAAACCAGCTCCCGCTCTCAAATAATATTTTCACCTTTGGTTTTGATGTCTTCAGGACTTACAGAGAGAGAGTAGAAATGCTAAGGAAGAAGAAGCTGGAGACTAAGGCTGCTAGATCTGTTAATTCTAGTAAAGGTACTGAAGTTTCACAGAAGGAGTCTAGCCCTGAAGAACCATCAAGTGATGACGACGGTGATGATGTTTTAACAGTTGATTGGAGAGCAAAACATCTATGAACAATTGCGTTCTCCCCATCTCTCTCTCTCTCTATCTATGCTCCTGTTGTGCATGCAAGTGTAATAACTGTCCATTCACTTGCATAGATGTTGTAAGTTGATTAGTTAATCTCAGGTTTTGTTTGATACTTCCAAAAGGAATATGGTTTTGTATGTCCCTGAAAGTGTTTCCTTAATAATTGCTTGCTATAATGATTTTTAGTTGCTTTCTGTCACAGATTGAAGCTTTTGGTCGAATTCCATCTCAATGAAGTTGAAAAAGTGCTGTCTCAGTTATTTGTCCTGGATAACCGATAAGCATTAATTTTGCTAAAAGACGAAGCTTCTATTTCTTCATCTCAGTTCCTGTTTTCACAGAACTAGAAGTGGAGATAGTTTTTTTTATCACGGATTTGGAAAATCTACTTTATATAAAGCTGTGGGGAATTTAATGTATGCCTGCATTTAGCCGTAAATTGATTTCATGAACCAATTTCAAGACAGTGGATTGGATAACTTTGAGACAGTTTTCATTCTTCAAAATGCAGTTATGATTAATAATTGACTTGTATGGATGTACTTCTTTATACAGGATTAATATTGAACTAACTTTTCCTTTTAATTTGGACTATAGGTATGGTGGACATCCCACTTATTATTGTGTTTTCTTTTGTCACTCACTCCACACACAGCAAGCCTTAAGGAAAGTTGTCAATGCAGTTTGAACAAATGTATGATCCACTTGATGAAAGTCGTACAACATTGATGATAAGTTTGGTAGATTGGTAAATGCATCATCCAAAGTTTAAATCTTGTTCGAATGTCTGATAGCACGGTGAAAAGTCAAAAGTATGATTCTTGTGTGCTCGAATGACCCAAATGACAATGTATTTGATATGGAGTGAATTTATAATCACGAAATTGACTTGTTTATCAGATTATAAGTTTGATAATCCTGGCTCTTTTTCATTTTGGTTGGAACATATGTACTAAATCTTTTGATTCAAGTTGAACTGAGATAGTATTTTATACTGTACTGTTGCTGCGTATGAATGCATATCCCAAAGCAAGCTTTAGATAGAGGAATTAAAGAAAGGGTTATTGAGTGGTGGGAAGACCACCAAGGTTTAGTGATGATATTGAACTTTTTGGGTCACCGCCTTGTCATTTTCAGCCTTGTATTTGTTTATAATACTGGTAGAAACCTAGTTGCATGAAGTCTGACAGTCTGAGGTATATATTCAAATAAATACACTAATGCAGTGGCTGATTGCTCTTTTGCCAGTTGTTTAGAGCAAAATAAATGTGGGTATTGGCATAAGACCAATCAATCTCAAGTTTGGTCAGTAAAAGTTGAACATTGTGGTGGATAATGGGACTTTTAGCAATTTAAAAAGCTGGGCTTTGCTTCAATGCAAAATATAGGGCTAGTTGGCTTGTCGTAATCGCGCATAATATATTATTTCAATCATGCTACATGAACATAAAGTTTGACATAATATCACATGACATTTTATCATTAGACAATTTAAAACATGGTCGGCTTTTTAATTCAATCATCTATTGCTACATGTAATTATGTCAAGTTTTGTGTCAAAGCCTTCTGACGATGTAGCTTTATCCATGTTATTTATAGATGATATACATAAAGAATCATGGTACTTGTACAACCTTAGTTTACATTTGACAATTTCACATCTATCAATTTTAAAAATTATTAAAAACTGTTTTTTAAATCAATTGCCCAGATTTTGATAACACCAACGTTGTTAACAATGCTTGTACAAATAACTTAATTGATACATAAAAAATGTTAAAATAATAATTTTATTTTGACGAGTTATGTTTTTTCTTACGTGTACTGTAAGCATTTACAGTCTCACAGAATTACAAGATTGAAAAGAATGAATTGGATGGATGTACTACTTGCTATATGCAATTATGTCAAATTTTCTATCAAATTCTTATAACAAAGTAGTTTTATCCGTGTTATTTATAGATGGTATACATAAAGAATCATGCTACTTGTACAACCTTAGTTGACATTTGACAACTTCACATTCATCAATTTAGAAACTATTAAAAACTATTTTTAAATCTATTGCCCGGATTTTGATAACACCAAGGTTTTCGACAATGATTATGAACAATGATTGTACATATAGCTTAATTGATACATAAAAAAGGTTAAAATAATATTTTTATTTTGAAAAGTTATGTTTTTTTTACTTGTACTGCAAGCATTTACCGTCTCACAGAATTACGAGATCGAAAAGAATGAATTGGATGAATGTTTGGATATTGAGGAGGAAGGAAGATCGACAATAATGAATTAGATAATGGATGGGCATCGAGGAAGAAGGATGTTTCTAGTCTAACAATAAAATGAAGAGGTTAGCCAGAATTGTTGTAAATGATTAATTTAGTCTATGAAGAGGTTAGTCGAGTGCATTTGATGCGCCGAGTTTGACTAGATCAATTTAGTTTAACGTGATATTAGGTGAAAATAATATGGGACCGAATTAATTCAATTTTATAAAGAAATTATGAAATTAAATTCCATGAAACGGCACTGACAGTGGTTTTAAGCTGAAGCGGGTCTTAATTAATTTTTAATTTAATCGTGTTATTAAGTGGTTTTAATTAAAAATAATTGTCGCGTGATGAGATTAATGGTTTGTTATTTTTAAACAATAACAGTTAGTGGCCTGTGCCTCTCCATATTTCCATTATGCATTGCTCCCTCCACCGAAGAGCAATTAAATTATAAATTATGGGATAACATTTTAATTAGGGGTATGATTTTAGAATTTAATCTTCTAAATCGTCATCTCCACAAATTTCTCATATCAAGGTTGCATATCAACCATAAATTAACTCTAATTAATTGTCATTCGATATAAAGTTATAAGCATGGGCAGATCTACAGTGGGGGCAGCGGATTTCCCACTAAATTTGAAATTCAAGATTTTGCAAAAGATTTTTCTAGATTTTATACAAAATTTTCAAAAAAATTCCTTATAATTTTTAATTTTGCCTCCACAATAAAAATTTCGTGAAATTTGCCCCCACAACTCCATTCTACTGGCACCGCCCTGGTTATATGAAGCTCCACCTTTCACGAGTCGAAACACACCGTAGTTGCTTCACAATTTCTTAAATTAAACCATTAATTTACAAAAAAAAATGATGAGCCCATTTTTATTATTAATAATTTAATTATGAAATAACTAAATACATTTTTCTTCTATAATTATATTTGTAATCCAATAAATATGATGTTTCTATGTGTTGTCTTGTTTATATTCATTTCAACAATTCCAAGAAAAATAATCTATCAATTCTCCTAGCTATCTTAAATAGTCAATCAAGGGTTAATTAAGTTGTTAAGAAAACATAATCCCTTGAGATAAGCCACAAGTCAATTACAAATCGTTTGACAATTTGAAAATGTCGTTAGTTTATTATTTTGCATAAAATAATATTCAAATTTCCCTTAATCAAAGTTCCTACGAAGTTGAGATAATTAGAGAAACCATATCTATCAAAGCTGGCTTATAAGTTCAACCTTTATCTGTATGGAGGCTGGGATTTTATTAATTTAGTCAAAGGACAAGGTTTTTGATATGTATAAGGTAAGTTTTATTTACTTGTAATGTTACATTTCTTATCATCAACTATTCATATAATAACCAAAGGATATCATGTTTTCTTCATTCACACTTAATTATTAGCAGCCTTCAAAAACCATTTGTTTTAGCCATCCAAATCAATCAAGAGACGATTTGAGCTATTTAAATTGTGAGAAATTAAATCAATTCGGCTTTAAAACCATGTTTTATGTTCATATGATTATAAACTAATATCACTTATGTCATCATTTCATAAGTTCATCAATCCACAATGTACATTTACTCTTATGATGTGACTAAAACATATTATTTTATCAGCTCTGCTATGTGTACAGAAAAATAATATCAGAATTTTCGCAAAATACATTTGACATTTTTTTATTGGAAAATGCAAAAATAATAATAAAAAAAGACCAAACAGATGCTGTTCATTTGGCCGCAACTGCATCTGATGAAATTCTGACAGCACTGCTTCTGTACAGGCATATAAGTTCTTATTTTATTCAAATTTCTACCCACACTACAACCTACGCCTACTACTATTATTATTTTCCACATATATAGTTTTTTTTTGCGTATGCCACATTTCTCATCAAGCTATTATCATACGCTAATAGAATCGAATTTAAATGATTAAAAAATTGAACACGCCTTACTTTTTCTTCGTAATCTAGGATATGATCCACAACAACCTTTATCATTACGTGGTCATTCAACTTCTAAAATAAATAACACAAGAATTAAATTGAGAGACGGACAAGTTTTGTAGTGTATAATTTTTTAAATGATCAGATAAATGAAGTCAAATTTCAAGGATAACACATCAAGATTATCTACACGTTTATTAGTACTTGAAAAGGGATAAGTCTAACTCCTAATAAAGAACCGCGTCTTTCTTTTTAATTTACCATATAAAGTGGTATATTGAAAAGCCGAATGCTTCATTTTCGCAGAGATTTGTTCGAAAAATATCGAACCAATTGATGCAACAAATTTTTTTTTGAGAAATTGGGGAGGAGATAACAACCGAGAAACCGTAAGTCTACATGCTTATCGAATATGTTTAGTACGATAATTTAGACATCATTAATAACAAGAAAATTGGTGTCTCGTCTTGTTCATTACAACAAGTAATTTCCTCAGGAAGTTTTTGAATTTCCTTGTTTACAATCATAGAGTTTTGAGTTGTTTGTTTCTGTTAAGTTGTTCGGAAATTTGGTTTCCAAGTAGTTATACCCGGGCTTGGAGAAAAAGTTTCAATAAAATGATTCTATATGCAGAAGTGGTAGTACCATTCATTTAAATCACGACACTTCGAATATCGAGTCATTCAAAATGCGAAATTGCTACATCTAATGTGATAAGAAAGAAAAATAAAGTGGATGTATGTGTTGAAGTTCGAATCACTCGAAATCCAAGACGTCGTAATTTGAATTGACGATCATACAATGTGTGGATATAAAGTCGTCATACCGAAACTTCTCTTATGTGACTAGCATGTGGTCTATATTAATTACTCACATATATATATTTAATACAATAAATTCACAATATTTCAGACAATATTTATATAATAAAATTTATTATTTTTTTCTAATTCTATTTAGTTCAACATGTCAAACAAACTCTTAAAACATATTCGACAAGCTATACTAAATTGTAGAATGAACACAAAATTTTATCTTGCTTTGAAAAAATTAAATAATGTTAAACTACTAGGTAAACTCCGTATAGTTGTAGAACAACTTATAGAGCGTACTAGATTTTTAAATCTAAGAAAAAAAAAGTTTGATGTTTATTGGTACCGAACCTCAAACTTTTTTCATACTCCGGCTTAACTCGACTTGTTTAAAAAATTTAAGTCATGCTCGATTTTACCGGTTCACGGTTCACCCAATATAAACCACTTATGTGAAAAATACAAAAAGCTTGGTATATCAAAATCAATATTGATAAGTAGATATTAAAAAAAAATGCCTGCCTCTATATATATACACACATATTTAGTATTATTTCAACACAGTTTCTCTCTACCTGTGTATCTCTATAGCTTCCTTTTTCATTTGTGTGTATATATATATAGTCATTACTGACATTTCCATTCTCGTGAGCAAGCGAGCCTTATTACAACTCGTAAATCAGTACTCGTGATCGCTTTTTCCAGAATTTTCGGCCAACAATATCTTTCATTTCTTGTAGATTCTTTTCCAGATTTTGCCCCTAAATTCCCCAAGTCTACATACATATATGTGTGTGTATAAATTTCAATCCGTTCAAATAATTTTTTTTTTCCTGAAGAACGATTAAAACATACTTAAAACGTTTAAAATGTCATTGAAGCAATCGACGACGTTCAAGATTGGTGATACGGCGGCGAATGGGAGTCATGTTGATAGAGAGGATAGCTCGAATGGAGAAGATGATTATGAGGTGCAGGATTTGAGAGACAGAATGAAATCATCAAGGGGAAGCCGATTCAATTTGATTGAGAACGAGTTAGGGCTCGAGCTTACTCGCCGGAGGTTTAGCAGACAGACCGTCATTAATGGCCTCAAAGACCTTTCACGAGGATTAGTCATTCATCCCGATAACAGGTTCGTAACTACATACAGATTGGTCTTCACATTTTGTTGCCCATATATAAAAGTTTGTATGCATTCCTGTATCTATAGCTTCCTTCATGTTCCAGTTCTTCTTTTGGAGAGGAGAGAGAGAGAGGAGCGCTTATTTAGTTGAGGGGGGAGAGAGAGAGAGAAGGGGGCGTTATTCCCGCCAACGATCATGGTGCCACGTGGCTTTTTAAGAGTGGTAGGAGTTTTTTCTAGGTTTTTGGTTTGAAATGAATTAAATCATATGTACACAAGAATGATTCACGTGAGTATTAACAACTCTTACG
>CAIGRP010078396.1:0-14749 GCA_903798385.1 Fraxinus cuspidata
CTGGAAAACAATAAGCCTATTGGCCTGGGGTCAAATTGGGTCTGGCTGTCCAGACTTGCATGATCCAAACTTATTAAAAGTTTGAATCGAAAATGCTTCTGGCTGATTTACGGGTTGGTCTCTTGGCCCAATTCAATTAAATCCAATTCTGCCCAACCCAATTCATAGTCCACAGAATAGTAAAGATACCGCATTTGGTTTGACCCGTAGGGGTCCAGCTCAACCATGTAGGCCCAACAGTTGACCCTTGTCCATACCCGTTTTTTCAACTTAAGGTCCATACACATTTGTTCAACTCAGGCCACAGAAATTGATGCAAATAGCACTAAAATGGAAACATAATAATATATATTTTTCATAGCACTACTGTTTGTAGAGTTCTTTAGTACCGCGTTTGTGTTAATCTTTTAAAATTGGATAAATGGATTGAAAATAATGTTTGCCACGAAATCACAGTGAAGTTTCACTAAAGAAAGGGTCAAAATAAGCCGCTTCTTTGTAGAGGAAGCAATGCCAAACATGTTATTAATCTACTCCAGGTACACAAAATGGTTTATTAAACTAGAGTCAACATGGTGCATGGATGAGCATGAGGTCGACCACATTGGAACTTTATCCCATTTTGAATGAAAATCACAACATGGCTGGGACTCCGCCATGGTTGGTAGGGGGCAGTGGGGACAACATAATGCCATGCGTCGTCTTCATGTGTATCGTTGTCACGTGAACTAAGAATATGTATATATATATATATTTTTTAATAATAGAAGTCATGATAAGATCACCTAATGTTAGGAGCCCTCTTTGTTTCCGGATAAATTTTTATTCAACGCAATTATTTCAATCAGGTAATTATATTTTAATTTTATTCAATTAAGTAATTATAATTTAATTTGACTTCATTCAAGGTAGTTTTGTTTACTTAATAAAAGAAAATTTCCTAGCATAGGCTATTTTTTCTGTTATTATTTTTTACCATTTATTTTTGTTTTAGATTTTTAATTAATAAACATTTAAAACCCAGTCTAACAAGTTCTTTTATATTTTTTGTATTTATCGTCTTTATCAATTTTTATTTGTGATTAAGAGATGATGTCTGAAAAAATTAAATGGATTATAATGTATTTAGATTGAGCCCAAAATTTTGCAAGTGTTTTTTTTTTTAAATATAATTATTCAAGAAATATAACAAAGAAAAGAAAACGAGATTTTGTGAGTTTAAAAGTCGACTAGAAACATTTTCCTATATATTTGATTGTTCTCGTACAAGAAAGAGGTTCCCATTCTTATTTTATGGTTTTAAATTTAAATTTGTATTTAAAAATAAAAATAAAAATAAAAAGTAATATTAGAAAAATAAAATAAGCAAGTCAGTAAATTGGATATTTTCATCCCGATTCTTGCCCTCGAGCTCATACCTCAAGAGTTACCTTGAATTAAATCAAATTAAAGTGTAGTTTCAACAAAATTAAAGTACAATTTGATTGAAATCAAAATCAAAATATAGTTATCTCGAGTGGAATTAACCTTTTGACATATCGGCATCTAATAGACACGTAGAATGTATGTCTTTGATTGACGACCACGTTATTGAATTCTGTTAGTCAAATAAACGGATGCGGACAGAGTTACCTTGAATGAAATTAAAATAAAATGTAGATATTAACTGAGCAAAATTTAAGTATAATTATCTGATTGGAATCAACCAAAGTATAATTACCTCGAATAGAATCTAACATTTTATTTTTCCTTGGTTGGGAAAACTGACTACTAAATTTAAATTACTGTACACATATAATATTTTTTTCTGACAACTCCTGTTTGATAAAACGTCTTGAGATTATAAGTTGATGGATTCAATAAAAAAGTATGGTTAGAAAGTCGACAAAAATTGTAGATTCAATGAAATATGTAGTTAAAAATAAAATTTGACCACCGTATAATCTCAAAAAAGCTTTGTCAAACAAGGGCTTAATGAGAAAATAAATTTTTTCATTATTTTATTTCTTAAATAATATTTATTTTTTGATAAATATAGTATTCTCTCTTTATGAGTAATTTTAAATTCTTCATTTCTTTTTTGTACGAATTTGGAATCATATAGACATTTTGTCAAACTAAACAATGTTGACAAGAATTTCTAAGTCCATTTAAATATCATATATATTCCTTTTTACACATTTTCGATTATCTACATATTCTCGCCAATTAAACAAATTGACAAGAGTTTCTAGTTCATATAAACTCTATAATCTTCAATTTTGCCTAGATCAGTTAGAACCCATTTTGACAAAAAGGACACTAGCGTAATTTTATATGACCAAATTGCAATATTTAATAATTTTTTTCGCGGGGGCACAATCTCATTTTGGCTAAAAAAAAAAAAAAAAGGAATGTTGATTAGTTAGAAAAATGGAGGAAAAAAGCAATAATACCTATTAGTTCATGGACGGGGTGGGTTTGATGTCGCTAAAAATTGTAAAATCATGTGCTTAAATATGTTAGTTAGTGGAAATGACCCTTTTTGTGTTAATTGTAATTTATTTTGATCACACGAAAGATTATATAATATGAAGTCTTCTGCACGCGTTAAATTTGTCCAAATTTTGTAGCGACAAACAATACTTGCTGTAACCCACCTTTAATTAAATGTTAGTATTTTTGTCATGTAGAATGTCATATGACATTAATATGACATGTCAAGTACTATCGACTTCAAGCAAGTTAAGAAAGTGTTTGCTTTCGGTCAAAACTATCTCTCTCGAGACTCGTGCATGAATAATACCAGGATTATTAAATGTCGTACTTCTTATAGAAAAAGACGTAGTACAATAGTGATATCACCAAAAGTTCATTGACATGTAATCACCTCGGTGTGCAACACCTCTTGCCTATGAAGTTGATTAAAGGAAGGCACATTCGAGGGAGCTAGAGAATGTTTAAATTGGAGCAGTTGATTGAACATTCAATTTGTACAATTTACGAAAATTGTGGTAGTGGTGTGGAGAAACATCTCTCTTCCAAGACTTTTTGGCTATGATGATAGTTTTGGAGAAGCTCCCTAACAAAAAAACTGGATGTACATAACATTATAGACGTTACGAAGGCAGAAGTGAGTGGACACATCACATTTCTCAATTCCACTATGAAAGGCAACTCTTGCCTTCACTTTCCGATCCTTCATCAACTGCATCAAAACTTTGCAAAAATCACTCCATGCACTTTGAGCACATACAAACACAATCTTATTGTCCAATTCTGTCTAATGGTAATTGGACATAGTTAAGGTTGTTATCATCTGTAACTCCTTATTGTTAAAGTAACATATCATGTTCTTACTAATTTTATCGAAAACCTATAAAATACTAATCCAACTATTGAGTGTTTTTATATAAATTGACATCATTGGTGGAAAGCAATTTAGAAGAACATAAGGTGGCATGACCTCCTAACGATAGAAGAGTAATATAATTTCTAAAGGTGCATCTTTTTTATAAATTCCAAATATGTAATATTGTTGTATAATCTATTAGAATTCCTATTTAGGAAATACATTACTTCAATTGCTGCTTGATCAACTTAATTTAGAGATCACAAAACGAGCATTTTATCTACCTCTTAAATTTGCATGCAAAAGAAATTGTCTAGTTCTATGGCAACACATGACTCATTTATAGAGGTGTTAAGAAGGGTAAGTTGCTCATCAACTTAACTCTCTCTACTGTTCAACTCGTAATCAAGTGAGCCATGAGTGCTCTCACACGAGTTCACTTCAACTGGTGAGTAATTTTGAGTAAAGAATTTTACGAGCCACCAAGAGCCGAGATGGTGGGTGCAAGCTTAGCCAAGATTCATGGAAACTAGTTATCTCATGTTTGACAATATCAATTTAACATCTCTACCTATTTATAGAACATACCAAACATGGTTGCCAATGGTTCAAATGTTTTGTACACTAAATACACCATTGAGAATTTTGTTTGAGCCCTTTTTTTCTTAGCCAAAAATACATTTTGAAATTTTGATTTGATGGAGAATGTGTGGTTAAAAAATAAAGAAAAAAAATTTGAGTTTGCGTGTAATATTATTTTATTGAAAATATATGTGATTGAAAATAAGAAAGAGAAATATGTATTTTGAAAATAATAGGGGACGAATCAAGGGTAAATTAATTAAAAGAGATTAAAATTATACTTGTTGAAAAAAAGAAAAAGAAAATACATACATCATATAACACGTCACTATTGGGGGCACGCATTTTAGTGTTTTCGAAGGTAACTAAACGGACTAGTAACAGTCCCCAAATTCACATTCCCCACCAACTACTGCTCTGTATTTATTCTTAGAAGTATATCACATTTCCATTTCATACAAACAAATATTGACTCTAGTCTCTGAAGTCTCTCACATAAAATTCTGCAGTTACCCGAAATTCTAGGGTTTGCCGTAATGTTCACTTAATCGTCATCGTCTACTGGTAATCTTTTTTCTACGTCCCAGATTTTTCTTATTCGAATTTAATGATTCCTTTCTGTTGCATTTGTATAATTTTATTTATGTGTTTAAATGTTTGTTTGTGTTTGTATTAATTTTTCTGATCTGGGTATTTTTTTATTTTATTATTCATTTCAAATTTGATTTGGGGTTTTACTTTTGTGCATGCGTAAATATGGTTCTTGATGTTGAATGATGGAAAGCAAATATGGTTCTTGGCTCTGTCTTATTGGAATATTTTGAGAAATTTGGTGGAAGTTTGAAGAATTTTTAGAAAGATGATGTTTTTCCTCGTATAACTGTGATTTAAAAAAGGTTGATTTCCCTGTGACTAAAAAAGACTAAAGAAGACCCCTTAAATTGACTAACTGCTTTGGAAAATTGTGAAGCAGTAGAAGACGAGATCCCACGGATGAGGGAAGTATAGAAATGGTTTAAGTGATTTAATGCATTACATGAACTGAGACGTTCATGGTTGGGGAAACTTAGTTGATTGTTTTGTCCAAAATATGTTCCATGGAAAAACCACCGTGCAATAATAATGTTGGACTGGAAAAAATTATTGCTCTAGAGGGGTTATTAATTTATAGATAAATTAATAATTTATCAAATTATTGATACTTCATGTAAAGCCATTTCTAGACGGCGTTATAAAAATATGTGATCGATGATAAGTGTACCTCTTGAATTATTCATGTGAAAATGATATGATGATGGATTAGCCAATTAGCGAAAAAATTATTCAAAGTATTGAAAACGCCAATTGAGGATGATCATAATTTAGATAGCTGTGTTATATTGTCCGTTTTTCTGAAAGAAGTCTTTCAAGCACCATAGATTTAAATAATTACTTTCTACAAAAAAAAAAGTTGTATATGCAAAAAATTATGGATGAGGTTTAGTTCAATTTGAGGCCAAAGGAAGAGCAATCAATTTTAAATGCATATTATAAAAAAAAATAATAATGATTATGAATTAGAAAAATAGAAATATTCTAAGTAAAAAAAGTTCCTTTATGTTGTAAAATGTTACATATTGATGAATGAATATTTCGACTTATCTAAAAGTTTATATAACTTTCGTATTTACTATAGAAGAGTGTATTCAAGTAAAAAGTTTCTTAATGTTGTAGAATGTTAGATAACGATGAATGGATATTTGGACTTATTTAGAAGTTTATATACTTTCGTATTTACTTATAGAAGAATGTATTCTGATCAAATTGTAACCTTTATGATACTGTATACAGGGGGTCTTTTGTTATAATAAATTTTCGCACTAAAGTTTTAACTTTCTCGATTATAATATCTCAATTTTCTCTCTCTCTCTCTCTAGTTTTATATATGACTTAACATTAAATAAAATCTTAATTCATTTCGCGAGATTATTAATTTAATACAATAGAGTTCGGGGTGGAAATTTATTATTATTTAAGTAATGACATTATTTTATTGAATGTTCATTTATCTTGGTTTTAATTTAGCTAGATATTTTGTTTAAATGCTCGAGTTTTTGTTGTACTATTCAAGGTGCGAAAGGTAGAGTAGGACACTAAGCACATTTTGGTTTAATTAAATTTGTATTCAATTCAAATTCTGTATGAGAAGGATTTGATGTTGAGAGTTAGTCTTTTTATACCATTGAGCATTGTGCAAATGACGTTTTATCAAAAATTATGTTAGAGAGCATCAAGTATTAAGTTAATTGTTTTGCATAATAATTTTTTAATAAACTTGAATTTATATGGTTTGTTTTTTCATAAATAAAATATCATTTTTATTTTGAGAAGAAAGAAAACTAGTTAATGCAGCATGGAGTACATGTCCTTCGCTGTTAACACAATGATGTACACGTGCCTAAACACTAAATAACGTGACAAGGAAAATAAAATAGGTTCTTACATGTGCAACATTCTAGGTTCTGTAAGCGCTGATGAACTCCTATATGTACATAGGCACTCCCCTACATTCTGTAGTTACAAAGTATTACTGTTAGCAATATATTACACAACCATACTAATGTACCAAATGTTGAGGTTTCTTTATTGATTGCCACTCTATATAATCTGCAGCTCCATATTACTCTCTTTATCAGATACTTATATTTTGTGATATGATTTTATCATTGTTTTTGAACTTGTTCTCTTGAGTCAATGCAATTGCTGATATTCAAATAATATTTATGAAAATTATATTGGAAAGCACCAAATATTTTAAGTAAATTGTTTGGGTTATCATTTTTGAAGAACAATTCTATTTCTTTACTCATCTAGACTTTCTTAAATTCACAAGCATTTTTGTGAAGAAATTTCATTTTTATTTTGTTAGCAAAACAATGAAAAATATTTGATGCAGCATAGAGCGATCAGACAATTATGCGTCTAAACCATTAGCTAATTAATATGTCCTCGGGCTTGTGTAAAGGCAAATAGGCAAATCAAATATTGACCTATAGGTGCAACATGCTAGGTTCTTTGTTACGAGTCAGCAGAACTCTACAAAGAACTTCTGTATGTACATAGGCACTCTATATTTTACAGTTATAAAATATTACTATTAGCAATATATTATACTGCCATATAACACACATACATATATCACAGAGATCTTTGTATCCCAGGTCCATTTTTCATTTCTTGCATGTATGGATGAATTTTTTGATCCGCATCTTTCATTTTATTTTGCTTCTTGTGATATGTGTTTTGTCATTGTTCTAGAGTGAGTGCAATTGCTGATATTCAGAAATTTTGGTTTGAGAACTCCAAGAATTCTTAATTGTTTGTGTGATCATTTTCAAAGAAAAATAGGATTTTACTTTATTTATCTAGATTTTCTTAAATTCATAAACATTTTCAAAATGAAAATTTTATTTTTATTTTGTTTCCAAAACTAAAAATTAATTAATGCACCATAGAGCACGTGTAAGGGGAAATTCACAAAATGTCGTCCATGCATGCTTAAACCTTAAATGAAGTAACACGTAAGGGACACCTGTCAAGGAAACTGAAGTATGAATCTAATAGAGCTACCTTATAGGTGCTTCATTAATTGTCTCAGTAATACATTTGCAAAAAACATGTGTACATGCAGTCACTCTTCTATATTCTGCAGTTACACCGTGTTGCTCTAATGCTATTAGCAGTATATTACAGTCCCATTAAATTATTCTCTCATGAACCCAAACTTTTGGGTTGTTTTAGTCATTGTCACTTCCTTTAACTGGTTAACTATTTTCCTATTTTTTAAAATTCTCTGTTTCCCCAATTCTGCTATTCCTTTTTTTGCTTCTGTTTTGAATTTTCTGATATGGGTCTTTTATTTTATTTTTGCTTTACAAATGTGATATATGTTTGTCACTGATTTTGGACTTGTTTTCACTTTTAATGAGTAAAATTCTTGATATTCTATTATTGGAAAAGATCAGCTATTGGCGCTGTTTGATTGGAAACATTGAAGTCTTTTGCTGTAATTCTGATGAAATGTGAAGAATTTCTTGGGAAGGTGATGTTCTTTCGATCTAATTGTAAATGAATTTATTGGCAGATTTAATTGTGACTAAAAAAAGAAAATTAGGTATCATGTGATTTGCTGAATAATTTCTTCAGAAAAAATGAAGTGATGAACAATATTGGAACACACAGATGAGGAAAGAAAAGACGGAGGAACCAAGCGGAGGAATGAACTTTTGCATCAAGTGAACTTCTAATTTCATTTCTTGGGGTGGGGTGGGGGATACAACACAATAGTCATTTATTTTGTTTTCTAGGTTTGATGTTGATTTTCTACTCTCTTTTCAAATTTTTTTTTTTTGTACAAAATGTGCTGTACCATAGTTTCTTGTTTATATACTCTACTTTGGCTGGTATTTTCTTTGCGTATTATAAGGTGTGAATAGTAGTGTAGGACTTGTATTAGCACATCTTGGTTGAATTTCATTCAAATCGATGTTATCAATTTCTAAAGCAACTTTAATGAGCTTAATTCTGATATTGTAACAGTCTGGTCTGTGTATTTCCCTATAAATTTCTGGGAAAAATCTGAGGCTATACGGTCCTGCAATATTTCTAATTTCTCATCAAGCTCGTCAGCTAACCGGTTCCTGTAAAAATAGTTTGGTATTCGAATGAGGCCTTTCATACTAAGTAAACTTCTATAGAGAAATATGTTTTAATTTTTTTGGGTCTGAAATTCGAGTTGCATAATTCCAAGTCCCCTTGCTGATTGGACTTTATATTGTCTGTGCCATCTGCTAGGACGCGGTGTTCAGTTATTTGGAGAAACTAGGGAGCATGCAATCCAACTCTAAGAGAGTCGATCCAGGAGAATCCAATCTTTATAATGTTTCAAATTCTAGAGTACGTTCTGAACCGTGGGGGATTGATACTGGATATAAACCCTTCCCCCCTGCAATGATGCAAGGAAATACATCAGATTCATCATCGCTTGAACTATCTGTTGATGGTCAATCACAGTCTGAGGGCGGTATGAATGAGGAAGATGATGATGCTGTCAAACAAACATCAAGTGCTCTACCTCTGAACCCAGGTACCTTTACAGTGTGCAATAAAGAAAACCCTGTGTACATTTCATCATGTAAATACTTGAACGATGTAATGAGACTAGCATAGATACTAGGATCGCAAATCCCAAGTTTGTCCATGAAGAGTGGATCTAATCCATTAGTGTTATATTTGGTAAGTGCTACAAGATCTCGTGCATTGGAATCCATGGTTATAAACCCAAATCCAAGACTACTTTTTCCCTTTTCTTGAAATGCTTTTGTTGTAATTATTCTATGTGAGTTATTTTCGTTTGTTAAACCACTTTTTAGTTGAGTTCAAAATTGAACCTGGACACAGGTAGAGTCACTAATAGTAATTTTTACATAAATTTATTGGGTAAAATTGTGATGAAGCATTTAATTTCTTTCTTATTTACTCTTATATAAAATAATACTAATGATATTTTCCTGTCAAGATTAGATAGAAATCATGGAGTTGATGATCAGAATCAGTTTACATCAACAGTACGTCCAAGGATCGAAAGCCTTATGCAGCCCCCACAGCTTGAACTTGTTGGGCACTCAATTGTAAGAAATGTTACTATCCAATATAATAACTGGCATCACTGAAGTGTGTGCTTTTGAAATTGAAACTCTCCTTTTTTTCTCTTTATTTTGCTATTCTTTTTCAGGCATGTGCTTCAAACCCATATGATCCATATTATGGAGGAATGATGGCAGCCTATGGACAACCTTTGGTATGTGCATGACTCTAGTAACTCGTCTTCTGGATTTCATTCTATGTTTCTTATTTTCTTTTTCTTCATTATGAAATTGTACCATATTTTTATTTAACTATTTGGAGGATTTCATGAAATGTTAAACCCAGTCCATGCTAGTGAATACTTGAACTTCAGTTGTATGTTAACTCATTAATACTCTTGTGGTTGTTTCGATCTTTTCTTCGTATTTAGATGGGCACCAGAAAAATTAATCAACATAATACTCTCGGGATGCTCGTAGTACCCCGATAACCCTTCTCATGTTGATTTTGTATATATCGGTTTTAGATGAGACGTTCTGTGAAGGGCTTGATATTATTTCGGTAGTTGAAATTGTAGTTAAACAGTAATCTGAGTCCTCCATTCATTTTTTAAATCTAATAATTGTTTTTTTTATCAGGTTCCTCCTCACATATTTGACATGCATCCTGCAAGGATGCCATTGCCCCTGGAGATGGAGCAGGAGCCTGTTTATGTCAATGCCAAGCAGTACAATGGGATTCTGAGGAGAAGGCAGATGCGTGCTAAAGCCGAGCTTGAAAAGAAATTGATAAAAGTTCGAAAGGTTAGTTTACCAATGTTTTTATGGAAAAGTTAGCCTCTGTAGGTTGTTGCCTGTTAGGACTAATCGAACAATGAAAAGTGGAATCTCATCGGGAACTTGAGCTTTGTTTTTGTCTTTTTGATGAGTAATAAATGTTTATATCAATTGACAGCCTTATCTTCATGAGTCTCGACACCAACATGCTTTGAGGAGGGCAAGAGGTTCAGGTGGGCGTTTTACAAAGAAGTCTGATGCAGCTACTTCAAAGGGGGTAGGTTCTGGTTCAACAGTCTCATCGCAATCTATCAATTCATCAGCTTCCAAAGCCTTGCCCCCCGAGTTTAATGAAGCAAAAGTGCCTGAGGCTCAACATGCACGCAACAACAATGTCTGCAATCTTAGAAATCAAACCAACAAGCAGGAGCAAGCATATCAGTCGACAGGGGAAGGACGTACATCAGGCCAGCAGTGGGGAAACATCCCGTCCAACCGTGCATTTGCCATGAAGTAAACTGTGTACTGCCTGTTTAAAGAAATTAGTTCTCCAACTGGAGAAATGTTACAATGCTGATTTCGCAGATCTTGGCTTTTCCAAGCCAGTCGGCAATTCATTCTTGGCTGTTTCTTTTAGTTTGTGGGGAGGAGGGAAGATCAATGGACTTAGATGGTTTCAAATGCCAACTTTTCTTCTTCTGGTGTGCAAAATATGTCGTAGGATTAGAAGTTTGAGTAGGATGTTGAATCTTCGATGAGTAAAGAACCTTCTATGTTGCTAGAAAAATGTAAAGTTTGGTACTGGCATTAGCTTGTTTTTTCTAGTTGCATTTTCTGAAATTTCGATTCGAAAATTTGGCTTTTATTTGGATGTCCTATGAAATGCTGATGTCTTTGTCACATATTTGTTGGCCCGTCCAGGTCTGAGCTGCCTAATATGCTTTAGGCTTGGCCAGGCTCCGGTACTAGTTGCTGGTTACTGTCCCAACAGCTAGGTTCTGCTGGTAGTAGCTGGGGCCCACACGGGCATATACTCCAAAAAGAAAGAAAAATAAAAATCTATGCAAATTTATCGAAGTCCCATTATTTAAGAACTCATTAGTTCTCAAATTTATTTTAGCCACGTTTTATCATTAAAATAATTTTACACATTCAATTTTTTCCCCTACTTTTTAACTGATAAATCGCTATTCCAAAATATCCCAAAAAATGAGTTTCAAACAAATCCTAAAAATAATTTTAGGTGCACTATACGAGTCTTGTACAATACAATAGATTCTAATCTCATACACTAGTTAATAGGCTTGCAGCTTCAAGCCTTGGTCATGAAGTCATGAAATGAATGAAGAAACTACATATTTCTTAGGATCTTGTAACTTTTGGTCTTCTTGTTTTTACTATATTCTATTGTGTAATATTTCTTACCGATATAAAACCATCACTAGATGGACTAGAGCCAGTTCTAGATGCAAGGACCATGAATGAAGCCTAAGAACCTGTCGTCTAGGAGTTCTCTAATACAATATAATTTTTATTAGTTGTCGCTATCTATTTTTCTTTTAGTATTTCAAAATTGCATCCCGGAGTTGCTCAATTCACGAATATATGTTTTCTTTTATCCAATTTCTGGAAGTGTTTAGAAACAATTAAGTCACACTTTATTCACATTTTGAAGGATCCACGGGTATTATTCACTTAGTATCTATTTTTTTTTTTTAAATTCCAAGCATACTTTAAGATGGGCTTTGAACCGAGATAGACCACAGAGTAGTGTGATGGGCCTCCTGGGCTGTTATGGGCCTCTATGCAGGTAACGGTGCAGGTCCATTTTGACCTACCGTCATAATGCATTATCGTCCACATTCAAAGAACCTGAAGTAGACACTCGTATCCAAATTCACTTTCCTTTCTTTCAATAGCAAGACCCACACGCTCTTGACTCACGCGCTTTTAGTCATACCCCATTGTTTATAACCAATTTTTTTATTAAAAATAATTCATTTATACATTTAGTACCCATTGTTTAGGACTCTTTAACTAAGTCATCCTTAACCTATAAAACTGATAGAAGTGATCCCTTACCTTTAGAAACTTTGTACACTTGGTCCTTTTTCCACAATACACGTCAGTCGAGTTGTTAAACATGCTCGTGAATTACGCAATACGTAATTTTCTTACGTCAAAATAATGTTCATGGTCATTATCCTCCAATATTCGAGGCATATATCTATGTCCATTTTTCATCACTGAAAGATGATCTTTAATAAATTTGACTCACTTTTACATTGCTCAACTAAATAACAAAAAAATATTTATACTCACACTCTTAGAAATGTGTGGGAAAAATATTGCCATTGATATCCCAACTCTTTTGAGGAAAATTTATCAAATTCGAAACAAGTCTAAACTTGAGTTCGGAGACAAAAATATGATTCAAATTTTTTATGTTGCACTTATGCATGTTACCTTTTTTTAACAGTGTTTGTACATTATTCTCTAATTTATCATTCCAATTAAAAAATATTTATTTGTTGAAAATCTTGTCGTAATTACGACATAAGAATTATCTAATCAACATGCATAAATGGTGAATTATCAAGAGGATCCTTAACTTGTTGCATTTGTACTTACGTCCTCAATCTTTTTTTTCTGATCGTTTAGCCCCCAATATTTGGAAAATGCATGCTCCATTTGGATGAATTCTTATTATCTCAGAAAAGTTAAGAGGATACATTAGCCAGGAAAAAAAAGTTTGTGATGTTTATCGTAATTTGTCTTAGAAAAACAAAATTTTAGTTTTGTAAGCTAAACACTGCCACTAACTCGTCAAAGGAGCGCGTGGTTCAAAAGAATCTAACAGAGCAAAAATATAGTCTCGTGCTAGGCACGTGACGCCGCACTCGCCAGAGTCCCTCGAGTTCGTCTTCATCACCAGCTCCTGCTACTTCATCGCCACCACCTAAACCCCTCTCTCCCTATATATAGTTTGTAAGATCTTCCTTGATCATAAACCCTATCTGTCTTTATATTGGGGCTTTGTGTCTCACTGTAGATCTGTGTGAAATGACGACGTCGTTTGGGGCGGCTAACACTGCAATCGCCAAGGACCTGAATGTCCGTGTTGCGACAAGTTTTAATAGCTTGAAACACACTTCGAATTCCCTTTTACTGAGAAAACGCCTGCACGTGCTCCCTTCTTTTCCGGCCTCCAAAGAGGGCTTCACTTCAATTATCAGAGCTGTTTCTACGGTAAAACTTTTGTTAATTTTTTTCTCGAGTTTGTGGTAACGTTCTTTTGTTTTCTCTTATCCGGTTGTCCTTTATTTGTTTTTTTTTTCTGTTTTAATTTTGTATGCAACATATAAGTATGTGATCTTGTTGCTTAATGAAAAAGTTGAACAAATATATTACCAGCTACGTGGACAAGGTTCTCTCTTTTGTGGAATTTGTTCAAGAAGAATCAAGTTAAAGGAGAAAATGAAACATAGCTTTACCCTTCCCCCCAGTGTCCCCTGAGCATGGGGAAGGGACGGAAATGCAGAAATGGGGAGGGACGGGGTGGGGTAGGGGTGATGAGGAAGAAGAAGTTGAGATGAAGAGTGAAGACTACAAAGGTCTTCAAAAGAATTTAGGCATTTTTCACCTTGGCCATTACAAGAGTGCTATTTTGAAAAGTTTGCTCTCTGTCAGTGTTTGTGTTTTCCTTCTCCCTTCAGTTGTATTACATCAGGAAAGTTTTGGGAAATTTTTACTTGTAAAATGAAATAAAACTCCAATTGATAAGGTACATTATTTTTAAAAGATTTATGCTGCATACTGCAGTATCCCAGGAAATTTTACTGGATGAATGCTTGTTGAACTTTTGAATGTGAGAATGCAGCTAGTTTTATTCGTGAATATGAGCTACGTCGAAACCCACATCAGTTATCCGTGCAACTGTCCAAGGCTGTACCTTTTTTTAAATTGCTAGTCACTTTAAAGTTACAAAGCTTGGTGGTGTGGACCACTCTGATCTCTATATGTTATTAGTGTGGCTTAGCAAAAGTGTAGTACTGTTCTTTTGCTAATTGCCGTTCGAGAACGTGACTTGTTAATATCTATGATGTTCACTCGGGTACGGGTACATATCTAAGTGTTGGAATAAAATGTAGGATACGGGGAGTACGTGTATACGCCTTTCAAATTTCAATTTTTTTACTAACACAAGATGTCATTTTGAATAGACCAAAATTAATCATTCACATAGAAAGAAATGGGTATCGAACAATAAGACGAATAAAATTGAATTTTTGGGTTTACTTTTCAATTATCGGAAGTTAGTTGTTAAATGTTATATAAAATAAAATTTGAGGGACTTGATTGCAATTTGAAATTAGTAGAGCACTAAGTGACATTTTATGTAATCCATTTTCATTTTATACAAATAAAACCCTAA
>CAIGRP010078412.1:0-10681 GCA_903798385.1 Fraxinus cuspidata
CCTATGGGCGAACTGCCGAGGCTGAATGACTTGTGAGTAGCTGAATTTCATATTGATGCTGAGACAGGTCTATGGACGAACAGCCGAGGCTGAACATCATATTAATTGGTTTCGATATTGGTGCGCATGATTTGATGGCTCTTGCATCTTTTCGAAGCGGCACAGCTGTAGCAATACAACTTTCAATGCACGTATGACCGTTACATTAACTGTATAATGATGGCCAATGATGAGCATGCGTTACTTCGTGAACATCACTCAGGTGTCATTGCGTGATTTTCACGATGCATTGATGATATAAACTGTTTGAGTTCTATGGTTTGGATTTAGCATAGGGTTGGACGCCTCAGATCTCCTTGTATAAAAACCAAAATCATGCCATTTTGAAGCTTTTACCTTTACAACCATTCTTCAAATTCTCTCTTGCTCTCCATTTCTCAGAAGTTTTCCTACGTCATTTTATTCTCCGACGAGTTTTGTAGGTCTCATTTCTTCTTTAGGTATTCTTTTGTAAAAAAGATTTCATAACCTTTGTTTAACTTTCTATAATTTCTTCCCTTTTTCTTCAATGTCATGGCTTCCTAGGCTTCTAGGGCGATTACTGTGGCGAGACTGGCGACAAGTCAGTATCCGGGAGGTCGAGAGAGTGGTATAGTATGAGTGAGGAGCCAATAGTCTACGAGGCTGGCTGGGGGCTGCTAAGGTTCCTTCATTTCTGACCTCTGCAAAATTAGCTGAACTTAGGCAAAAATATTGCATTGCTCACTACATAGAACTGCTAGTACTCGAGGCCTATGCTAGTGTAGCTTTCTACAGACGGTGCCAATCTGTTGACCTCAAAAAATGCTGCCAACAGATGCTGAGTCCATTCGTACATATGCAATCTAAATTCAACACATAAAGGTAGATCAACGGTCGAGATCACTGCGAGATTGGATGTGAAAAAAGCTCAACGACACGAGACGTTTCTATTTGGGTTTCGACGAGATTTTCGGGACACGATTGTGTAATAATAAAAAATCGTTAAGAACTAGATTTGAAATTGCTATGAACTAATGAGAGAATAAAATAGATTGCTTTAAATGTTTAAAGTTGCATTAGTCTTCAATTGTCACATGGTGGGGGTATTTATAGTGTTACAAATGGAATGGTGACCCTTAGATCAAATTACACATGGCCTCACCTCCTCGGCCAAAACATTAAGTTCCAGCTATCAAGCTGACCTTCCTAGCATTTAATGCTTTTACAATCTATTGACAAGATAAAACACAAATACACTTTTTACAGAAGTTATATCAATCATTCAAATAAAATTTCTATAATAAATCAGGATCTTTGCACGTGGGCAGTCACTAGTTGGAGTAGAGCCTCGGATCAATTGGGCCTCGGATTAAGGCCTCTTCGGCATGACCTCTTTGGAATAATAATGGGCCTCAGAAGGTATCATTTTGGGTCTCGTTTCTATGGCAGGTAGTTCGGCAAGAGTGTGTCTAAAATTTCTCTAGGATGACCACGTGGCAGATGCTAGTAACAAGTCATAATAAGATATATTTTTTCCCAATTTGGCTTAAATAACAAGGTAATTCATGATTAACTAATTAGAAAATTTTCTTTCCCCGTGAAAAATGGAAAATAAGTAAAATGTATTATGCGAATAAGCTATAATGTTTTCGAGTATTTGATGATAATCGTCATGATATTTTGCTGTAGATCACCCATAATATTAATCGACTAACATTAAATCAAAATGGCTCCAGGGTTACTAATTTGACATATTTTTTTATACGAATCAAATCTTGTCTGCATTTTCCTAAATAGCTTGCTTAAAATCCTTGAAACTTCAAAGATGGATACCTCTGCTTTTATAATGCCCTATTAGTAACAAGAACGACGTCTTTCCCACTTTGTCTGATGAATTTATGTACTAATAATGAATTCAAATCCTAGATTATTTTCAATCAAATTGTGAACTAAACAACTACGTATAAAGTTAACCTAAAAGACCAGTTCTGCAAACCTTATGGAAAGCATACGAATCATATCACAAATACGCGAGCAGAATGGAGGCCCTGAAGGTTTACACAAGATAACGCGAACCGCTCTCCCATCCGACTAGCTACAGGTTGTCAACAGAGCCACGTGGACCAACAAATGAAGCGTGATTCTTAATTGAATCGGTTCTACGATAGCCAACAAGGAGTCGCTATCTGTCATTCTTTCAAAATGACCAAATTACATTAAAGTTTGGAGAAAAATCTATAAATACCCACTCATTTGAAGATAAATGCATACAATTCAAATATATCCCTCTCAAATAGTTATTTTCCTTCTTGCTTCAGTTTGAACATTAAAACTAGTGATATTGGAAAGTGAAAATGATAGCTATGTGAGTATGATTTGTTTATCATATTTGAATTGTCAACAAATTCGCACCGTCCATGGAAAACTAGTGAGATTGGAAAGTGAAAATGATAGTTAGCTGAGTATTATTTGTTTATCATATTTGAATTGTCAACAAGTTGGCATCGTCTATGGAAAAATTGAACAAAGTAAACTATGAATTTTTTTTTAAAATCAAAAAATCTCTAGAGTCTTATAGAAAATGAATCCAGCAAGAGAGAAAGTCGAAAGAGAAATTATCATCAAAGGTAAAAAAAACAAATGATACAGTAGCAATGGGACTTTAGATAGTAATGCCAATTTAAAGAGATAGTGGGAGGATATACTAACAAACCATAAATGAACATTCTGCTTACTCAGCATCACGGCTTGTGAATAGGGCATCTATTGCCAAAACTATCTGAGAAATGGCTGAAAGCCTATAGGTGTTAATTGCAGAGAATGTATCTTTACATTCAAAATTGAAAATTCGGGACGAAATTGGCAAGATGGCCCAGGAAGAAACAGAGAAAAGAACGCTGCTAGTTACCAAATGACTCACAATTGACGATTAATGAAAATCGAGATGGAAGCCGAAAATTCACGTCAAATCGATCAAAGAAAAGGACAAATCGAACATTCATGTCAAATTGATTGAAAATATTAGATTTAGATGTTTTTGGATTCATATGTAAAGGTAAAATACTTTAATCCTTAGCAATGAATTATTATAAGGTCTAAAGATAAATTTTTAAGCAAAAAATAAAAATTACTTTATAAAAACACTTACAAAGAAATTATATTTCCAAATGTAAGAATTTCAACTTAATATTTAAACATTTTACAAGTATCACTTACTTTGAAAAAAATATGTAAAAACATCCTTCAAAAGCTTATATTTTTCAAAACAATCAAGAAATAAAAATTCAGGAAATACTGTTCAACCGGACGTCCGGTTCATCCAAAGGTCGAATTTTTAGCCGTTCTTAATTTTGTTGCACAGCGGCTAATTGGGTTGTCCGGTTCAATGAGTGGACGTCCGGATGGGTCGACCAGTTGGGTAGAAATTTTGACGCTTTGATTGCTATAAATATATAACTTTTGAGAGCATTTAAGTGAGATATTCTTGAGCAAAACTATACTGATCTTACATATTATTTTTCTTTATCAAATCATTTACTTTGAAAAACTTTTGATTGAATTATCTTTTGAAAATTATTTTACTCATCAAAATTTTTCTCACCTAACACTTGAACTTCATTCATTATTATTTACTAAATTGTTAGCCTTTTTTATCTCTTGGTACTTAATTTGATCAATTCATTTATTAAGAGAGATGTTTTAAATTGTAAAATCAACTTCCTTTAAATTTGTGAGTAATGTTGAGGTCCTGTAAAGCTCAATATTGTATACTTATCGATGCTTCTTTTTTTAAGTCACCAAAAATATTGTAAATGGTTGGATTTCACCAAAAGTCAATCAACATGGGTTATCAAAGGTTTCACAATTGAAATCTCACTTCTTATTACTAGTGAACTTAACCCAGAGCGAGATCCAAATAGAAGACACTATTGCTAACCGTAAGAAGTTAGAGCAATTACAAAGAAAAAGCTCAAAAGTAAAACCTATTCACAATATTTTAAATTGCCAAAACAACAATATTTGCAATTTGTAGAGCCCACGGATAGGACCCATATGATATCTATAGCCCTTGTACTGATCACGGGTAAAGAACATCTTTCCATCTGGAGTCAAAAGGTGAAGTTCTAGAATATTCATTGATCTAGGGATTGTAACAAAAATGAATGTTATGAGATATATATGATGATTAGACTGTAAAGTCAACAGAGAGGTTCCCAGGGAATGTATAGAAGAAGGCCACCTTATCCTACTAAGGGACGAGGTCGTGAAAATAGACCACGACGACCGAGCTAAAGTAAGAAAAATTAAATACTTCCAGCTCTCTACCCCCAAGAAACATTTAATACTTCCAGCTCTCTACCCCTAATAAAGGAGACTAACGCCATAATCAAAGACCCTTATAAAGGTGGAGATAGAATGAATGAATAAAGAAGCTACCCTTGAGGTGCTAGAAAGCTAATACAAAAAGTATTCTGGATTAGAGGTAATCCTCAAAATGCATCTGTTCCAATTACTTTTGATAGTAGTGACGAGGACAAAGTCATATATCATGCGATGCATTGTTGGTATGGGCTGTAATAACTCGTAATGGCCTTAGTCGCATGCTGGTGGATAATGGAAATTTTGTTAATATTCTATTTGGAAGTGCTTTTGACAAAATGCAGATTTGTCATTAAAAAAAAGCGAGACAAAAGGCGAGCTATATGTCTAAATTAACAAATGGCTGAAGATTCCCAAAAACAGGGTCATCTTAGCTAGTTGAGGTGTTACCCTTAAAGGGCATACTTGCTTTGGGGGAACGATGAGCATTAATAGAAGTGTCAGCTGGCTTGTTATTAATCATTGGGAGGAATAGTTGTAAAATCTGCAAGCTGGGGGCTTTTACAAAAGTGGACAGATTGTCAGAAGCTTCAGCAGCTAATGAAATGTCCTCGTACAAAAAGGTGTCCTCGATACCCTCCTTGCGAACCTACGATAAATCCAAATTTCTCCCAGGATGAAGGTTCTTAATAATGTCAAAAACCTTATTGCCCATCTTGCATAGCATTCTCCAGAAGCTTCGCTTCATTACCCTTCACTTTAGAAAGGCTGAACTCTACAATAGTTAATTTTATCTCAGTATGCTCCAGCTGATTGAGAAGTAGGTCTTTTTCACTCCTCGTCTTATCCAGATCCTTGGAGATGGCAAATTGTTCAACCGTAATTGACTGAAGCTCCTCTTTGAGAGTAAAAGCTCAAAATTAGTTTTGGCGATATAAGCAGCATGATTTTCTTTGGCTTGTTCTAAATTTTTAGTGATTTTGGTAACATCAGCCACCAAAGAAGCCTCATTCATAGATAAGGTCTCGTAGCCTTTGCTCATCTTTTCTTTCTCAACTTTCCCCAAATTTCTCTAGAGAGTTTCACACTTCTTCTCCAAAGAATCGATTCTCTTCTCCAGTTTATCAGCTTAAAAACACAAACCACATACTCAGTCAGTTGATCTTGGTGAAGAACAGTAGCCCGAGAGATGTGAGCTTTAATCAGATTTTTCCTTTGCTTGAGCCTCATACCCTTCTCTAACTTTTCGTAAGCAGAGTTGAAATATAAGAAGGTGGACCAACAACCTTATACATAAAGATAGAAAGCATTGATAAGGCCTTGGGGTCTAGCTTTTCATTGAGGTGGGGTACAACAAAGCCTTGATATCTGCAAACGTTCATACCCCTATGGTATCTTCATTTTTCCCTTTGCGGGGTCCTTCGCCAAATTCAACATGGATTGAGACTCAGGTTTTGTGGGCAAGGACCTTTGAGCTAAGAGAATGGGTGAACTTCTAGCCCCTTGAGGTGGTGGAGGTCATTTAATTGTACTTTCGCCTTCATGCGAAGCCTTACACTTGTCTCCCCTAATGCTCGCTACGGGCTCATCCTTAGAAGGAGAAGATGTAGCCAATTTTTAGAATTTGAGAGGAGTTCTAAATTTGATCTTCATTATCATAATAGTGTGAGTAATGGTATTATCTACATAAATAAAGGAAAACGTATAAAAAAAATCAAAAAAGAAATATATACTAAATGAAGTTGACACTTTTCGCAAATATTGTAACATCAAAATAAACATGCATTATTAGGGGTGAAATCCCTAGTGACCACAAATAGAGGAGATACTCCTTTTTGTGTAATATTAGAAATAAAAGATAGACAAATAAAAGGGGACTAAAAACCCTATATTTGACAAAAGCTCATAAAAGGCTACATAGTCATGAGAGGAAATGTTTGCAATTTAAGATTATTCGAGACATGATAATGCTACAATCTCATCCCTCCCAATCGTGGCCGTTAAAAGCTAACAGGCTCCTGACCAAGATTAAAAAAATGCACAGACAAGATCATACATAGGTAACATGCGCTTTAAATGCCGATAGGGAATTAACCTAAAAATTCACAAAAGGAAGCCCTGCAACGTACACTAAAATTCTTAACAATCATAGCATGTCCTCTCAAAACAGCCCACAACATCCATAATAAGAAAGGAAAATATGTGCGAATAACCATAGGTTTGCTACGCTGTGAAAGAAATAACAAGTCCTAAAGTTAATATGAATATTAAATTGGATTTCGGGGACTATTTGTTAGCTGAAAAAACCTATTCTGTGAAACTTATATATCTACCTACGAAGCATGTAACAAATGCGCTAGGAGAATGGAGGCCCTAGATGTTCCTTAAAAAATTCCTGCACCCTCACAGATGTGTGTTGCCTATTTGAGAAAATGGACACTAATGTAGTATTTCCCATCCAAAAATTGCCACGCAATGTGTGGCTTGGCACATGGTCCAAATCTCTTCAATACAGGAGAGTTGAATGAGTAACCGGTGCAAGTGATGGATGTGTCCATTTACAATATTTTCCAAGTAAAAATTGAGCCCAAAGAGAATTCTGAGATCGGAATAACAACCAAAGCTTCAAGGACAATGTATTAACTGTATCCTGTAATCTTCTAAAACCCAGTCCACCCTCGTTTTCAAAAGACAAATCTCCTTCCAACTTTGCCAATGTAAACTCCATGCATGATCCTTAGAATCCCATAGGAAACGTGACAATATACTCTCAATCCTTTTCAAAACTGCTTTGGGAAGTCATATAAGTTAGAAAAGATATAATGGTAAAGAAAAAAGATCTGACCTCTGTAAAATAATTCTACCACCAAGAGAAAAAACTTTCGTGAAGCCCATCTTGAAATCCTACTGACCTTCATAATGAGATCATAAAAAAGAAAGCTCCTCTTAGCCCTTTTAAACAAAGGAACTGCCAAGTATGTTAATAGTTGCCTCTGATGTGAGAATCCTATCAAAATTATTATCCTCCATATCTGAATATCCGATGCCCGCCTAGGCAATATAAGACCACTTTTATCCCGGTTCACCAATTGGCCAGATACCTCTTCATAGTGCTCCAAGCAATCAATGACCCTTTTGATAGACTTCTTTTGGCCATTGGCGAACATAATCATATCGTTAGCAAAAGCTAGGTGAGAGACAAGAGTAATACCTCCATGCCGATACTGCATAATAGCATATGCTTGAAACCTCCTAGTTAGCAGTTGAGATAAATAATCTACAGGAATGATAAATAAGGAGGGAGAGATAAGATCTCCTTGTCTGAGTCCACGTGAGGATGGAAAGAAACCACATGGGAAAACCATTCAGAAGTACTGAAAACTTACATTCGAGATACACTGTGCTTGGTCCTATCAATCCACAACTGGTCAAAGCTCTGCTAGAATAGAATAAATGAATCTCCAATCCATAAGATCATATCCTTTAGCCATGTCAAGCTTCAACATTATCTTCACTCTACACATTCTATCGTCCAACGTATAGAGAAGCTCCTAAGTCAACAATTCATTATCCCCAATAAGGTGTCCGGGGACAAAACCACTTTGCTGAGGTAAAATGATATGGGGCAATAATGAATTCAATCTAGTGTTCAACAGTTTAGTGATATTAAACACCGTACACAGGCTGATAGGTTTGTAATCTGTCCATCTACAAGCATTCTCCCTCTTTCGGGAGTAAAACAATAGATGTAGTAGTAAAACCTCATAGCAAGTAGCTTCCCTCAAAGAAATTGATGACAAAACTATATAGATCATCCTGTATAATATCCCAATAGTGTTGGTAGAATAAGGATGAAAATCTATTAGTGCCCGCTACACTATCCGCATCAATTATGAAAAATGCCTCCCGCACTTCATCAATCAAATGGAGGTAATTTAGTGGCATATTATCTGTCTCGAAAAATATCATGGGCATGATATTGAGATGAATAGAATCCAGAGGCTGTGAAGGAGCAGACAATAAGTCTTGAAAAAAGAGATCGTCGAGCTCTAAATGTTTTCTGAAGTAGAAAGAAATTTGCCTAGTTGTGATAGTCGTGATATGAGATCTGATCCGTCGTCCCTGTACCATAGAGTGAAAATATTAGGTGTTACAAACTCAGTCTCTACCTGATCAACCCTCACTTCAAACTTCCTTTACCCATTAGAAAACATTACCCAATACTCTTCGATTCTACCAATGTGGTCCCTGTTTCAGCTTGAAGAACTTCTCCCAAAGAGCAGCCATCCTCATAAGATGAGTAGATAGTGACCAATTTTGAGAGATGAAGGCTAAGAAATCATGGTGCTTGGTCCAAACATTAAGAAATCTAAATGGCCTAGGACCCAAATCATCATCTAAAAGAAATTTAGTAGTAAAGGTGGATGATCAGATGAAGTCCAATTTAAATGTGTATCGCTAAGCGATTGACAAAATTTTGCAGCTGTAGCGTTAATCAGCACTCTATCCAATTGCTTGCTAGCCCTTTCATTTGTCCAAGTGTACTAAAATCCAAAAATACTAGCATATTCTAGTTTACAGTCCAACATCATATCTCAGAAGGCACTAGAGCCACGATCTTGCCTACTATGACTAGTGCACTCACCATCATGTGCAATAACGTTAAATTATTTCCCAACTAGCCAAAGATCATCCATGAAGATGAAAATGTCGTGAAGACCCACCCATAAGTCCATACTAATCGAAGCCTCACAAGCAACATATACAGGTGTCAAAAAAATTGGTTGTGCTTATCTGGGATCTACACATCTAACGTGTAGGAACTGCATGTGATCATCAATAACAATAATAGAAGTACCCACATTCTAGAAGACTCAAATCTTATTCAACCCATTCTAAACCCCGTAGTCGAAGTATAGAAAATGACGAACAAACTTCTCTCAAATACCATAAGTTCCAGAATAACCAAAATATATACCTAATGAAGTTGAATTAGTTTCTTCAGGCATCCGCGAGTAAATATGCCAGGTATACCTCTCACAATCCATATGATAACTCTCATTTGGATGTACATGAATGAGTATACTGTGACCGACTCCTGGTCACCATCATAGGAAATGAAATGTCAGTAACTTTCTTATTTCTCTTCCAACCAACTGGGATAAATCCATCCTCTTTTATTCTACCTACCAAGTCATCAGAAGAAGATCTATGAAGGAACCCTATTGATGAACTTAATATGAAAGAAACCCTCAGAATCTGAATTTCCGATGCCCTCCTAGGCAATATAAGGCCACTCTTGTCTCTATTCACCAATTGACCAGAGACCCATTCGTAGTACTCCAAACACTCGATGACCCTTCGGATAGACTTCTTCTGGGCATTGGAAAATATAATCATATTGTCAACAAAAGCAAGATGAGAGATAAGAGTAATGCCTCCATGTCGATACTATATACTAGGATATTTCCTAAATTTTTGAGTAAGTAGTCAAGAGAAGTAATCAGCAGCAATAATAAATAAGGACGATGAGTTATGGTCTCCTTGTCTGAGTCCATGCGATGAAAAAGAAACCACATGGCTGGCCATTCAATAGCACTGAGAATCGACACTCCGAGATGCACCTTCTGATCCGCTCAATCCATAGCTGGTCAAAACCAAAAGCCTCCAGAATAGAATAAATGAAGCCCCAATCCATACAATTATATACTTTAGCNTGGCCATTCAATAGCACTGAGAATCGACACTCCGAGATGCACCTTCTGATCCGCTCAATCCATAGCTGGTCAAAACCAAAAGCCTCCAGAATAGAATAAATGAAGCCCCAATCCATACAATTATATACTTTAGCATGTCGAGCTTCAACATAACATTCCCTCCACGCACTCTATCATCAAATGTGTGTAGAAGCTCCCGAGTCAATAAAACATTGTCCCTATAATGCGACCGAGGACAAATCCACTCTGCTATGGAAAAAGGATGTGGGATAGCAAAGAACTCAACCTGGTGCTCAACAGCTTTGTGATAAGCTTGTTGAACACTGTGCACAGGCTGATAGGACGTAAATTCATCCAAGTACTAGCATCTTGCCACTTTGGGAGGAAAACAATGGACGTGGCAGCAAATCCTTTCGGCAGATTACCATCCTCAAAGAAATCAACGACTATACCATACACATCATGCTGTATAATCTCCCAACAATACTGGTAGAACAATAATAAGAATCTATCAGGACCTGCGATACTATCAGCATCAATACTGAAAATAGCCTCTCGTACCTCATCAGTCATGGGGAGGCGGTTCAGCACCATATTATCCACCTCATCAGTCTGAAGAACTT
>CAIGRP010078419.1:389-10629 GCA_903798385.1 Fraxinus cuspidata
CAAAAAAAAAAAAAAAAAAAGAAATCAATTTTAAATTTCTTTAGAATCTACACTTTAATAGGGTTATAGGTTATACATATAAAATCTATTTTTGATCCTTTTCTAAACTCGATATGAATCAAGTTGTATAGTATTTTCAAAACTCATTTTTTATCATAATTATTTTTGAAGATAAATCTACAAAAGAGTCCAAAACTGAGTAAAATCCCGTAATTTTTTTTTTCCTTAAACACCGAGTCCAATGAGAAATGTTTTAAATTTTGGAATTTCTCCCTTCCTCATCGCGTAGTTTTCACCAAAAAAATAAAAAATAAAAATTCAAACCACATCCATGTATGTTTAAAAAAGTAATAAAAAATCCTAGGACAAGGGGTCAACTTTTAATCAAAGTCTAAGCAAAATTTTATAAATTCAAAATTTACATAATGTATTTTCATAATAAGGAAATAAATTTTGAAGGGCATTATAGACATTATATAAATAATATTAAAGCGGATCCAGTCGATTTCAAATAAGTAGCTCATTGTCTATTAAAACTGAATTTTACTTAAGTTCATTTCTTGTATTAAAAGCTCATCAAATATTAAAATGTCTATCCTACTTTTGAACTCATTTATAATTTAATTTTTATTTATTTATGTATATGGTTACAAAACTTTTATAAATAGGACCAAGGTCAACAAAAAATCATAAATTGAAGCGCATGAGAACAATCATAAGTTCCAGAGAAAGAAGTCCAGGAAAAATTCTAAAGTCCGGATGAAGAAAAGAAGAAAGTCTCAAGTCCAATTCGAGTATTAACATACAAATTGAATCAAACGAGTTTATCGAAACAAATCCTCTCACCTAACTATGATTTTACACCCGAAATTCACTAGTCTTGATGTTTCAACTAGAATAAAAGGAAAAATAGCTATTTGAGATGGGAATATTTGAATTGCATGCATTCTTCTTCAATGGGGTGGTATTTATAAATTTTCCTCTAAGCGTTGGGATAGTTTGGTCATTTTCAAGTTGTGCCAAATGGAGGCTCCTTATTGGTTATCTTGTCAATGATTCGGTTAGAAGTCATACTTTATTCACTTGTCCATGTGTTTTTTATTGATAGCCTGTAGCTAGTTTGTTTATGAAAAATAGTTCGTGAATTTTAGGCGAGCCTTTTGCTTCTTTGTTCCCTTTGCGTGTTGCTTTTCACCTCACCAATGACTAGTTGGGTTCACGGATTTTATTTCGAGGGTTAAAAAATATTCATACAAGTATGGTTTTGATATTTATATTAAAATTCTAGGACTTAGTTTATTTTGATGCATTGTGAACACATGGTTGCTCATATATTTTTCTTCTTTAAGGATGGGTGACGTGGGCCGTTCTAGGGGACGTGTTATGATTACTATAGTTATTTGCATGTGCTGCAGGTCTTTTTCACATATTTCTAGGTTGATGGCCTGTATGTACTTACTGCGTGCATCAAATACGTTTAATCGAGTCTGTTCTTTTTTGAATTCTTAATCAGCGACTCTTAATATTTGATGGTTGTGATTGTTCGTATAATCCGATCAACAGCGATTCATCTATACATGCAATCTAATGGTTCATGTCTCTTTCTGGAACCTATAAGTATGTTATTTCTCTTTGTCTTACCCATTTTTGCTATTCATCTCTCCTAGCGTCTTCATAATTTTCTTATACCAACATATCTTCCCAGAGTAATTCTCAAAATATTTATCAGGGATCTGAGATTGAAGGTTCCCAACTCAGGGATTCATCTCTTAATGTGCCTTCTTTTTGAATGGATTCTAGCATCTCGCAACGCAGTCACATCTATCAATGAATCATTTATCTTCTAGGGCTATCCCTTCACTTTTTGACCAGGGTCGTAATTCCCAACCTGGGGTTGATGAGGCTCCTAAGACTTCGACTGCTAGTGGTAGAGAGACTTTTGAAGCCTCTGAGATATTTTTAAATATTACTGAAAAAGATTTAGGAGACATTCGAGACTGCTTTGGTATCTCTGGAGATATAGAGTTGATTTGTCCCGGGTAGTTTCAAACTACGGATTATCCTCCCCATAATTGTATTGATGTTCATTGGTATTCAATAGGTAAGGGGCTTAGACTTCATTTTCATCCTCTCTTTTGCACCATCCTTTTCTCTTTTAACAATATCCCTATACAATTTACCTAGAACGGATGGTGCCATATGGTTGGGTCATTTATATTATGGAATATTACATATGTAAGGGGCTTAGACTTCCTTTTCACCATTTCTTTCGCTTCATCCTTTCCTCTTTTAACATTATCCCTATACAATTTACCTCGAACGGATGGGGCCATATGGTTGGGTCATTTTTATTATGGAATATTACATATGTGAGGGGAAAACTTCCTCCAGATTTTTCCTTTCTGTTTACAATTTGGTGAGAAATTGAGTACTCTACACCCACAAAAGGGTATTATTATTTTACTCATCGCTCTCCAAAACATGCCCAAAGCTCTTTACCACTCCATAAAGTACTTGATTGGAAGGAATGCTCTTTCTTTGCTGGTGGTAACTGGGGACTACAACCCAATGGCCCTCATCCAATAGTGGTCATGCATCGTATTCGTCATGATTCCAGTGACTATTCAGTGTTTTCGTGCTTCGCCATATATTATTATTATTATTATTATTATTATTATTATTATTATTATTATTATTATTTACCTAATTACATTCGTGTAAAAAAAATGCTAGCTTCTCTTCGAGGTCAAGCACTTACAGATCTTCACACTTGGTAACACATATTCTTAATTTGAGCTTAGAGACTCGTGAAACTGGAAGGCTCCTAAGCTCCTTTAATCCAAAATTTCATGATAGCAAATTTCAAATTATTCTAGGTAGGGGTAGAGCCAGTACCTGGCAAATCAACGCCCCCACCCCTGCTAGCTCCGCCACAAAAAATGGATTTTAAAGTTTTGACGATTGACGGTATATATTTATAAATGTACCAACTTCTAACAAAAGGTATGTAGCTCATATGGTAAAGTGCTAGTTTTGCATGCAAGGGGCACAGGGTTCGATTTCAGGAACCTCCACTCTTTCTTTTAATTTTTTTAGCTACCAAATTGCTCAAAGCAGAATTTTATATCATATTTGCAATAGGTGAGATTCAAACATGTACTCAGCATGTAATAATGAAATGCTTGACCACAATGGTAATTGAAGAATTTAAATAAATGTGAAAGAAAATATATATTCGATTTTATGAAAGCAATAGAATATATATTTTAAAAAATTATTATTTTTAACTAAAATTCGATATTGCAATGACCTAGCGGTTGAACTGCTGACCTAATTATTTGTACAATCAACGATTGGGTTAGGTATGATAACAATGCATAATATATATTTTTATTGTTAGATTTTATTAGTTTATTTTGTCAAATTTAAATTTAGAAAATCTAAATACTATTCTTCATTCTTTTAAGAGTTCAAAAAACACATTTTTCGGTAAAAAATAATTCTAAAAATGATAGTTTTAAAAACTTTGCATAAACTTTGTCTAAGTTTGAAACTTGTATTTACCGTTTAATCACGCTTTACATATAAGTTTCATCTTGTCTCGCTTAAGTTCATTAAAACTTGAAACTTGAATACGTATATGATTCAAAAAATGTATTTTTTTCTTGTTATATTGAATTATATTTTCATTGTATATGACTTTTATCTTTATATTGAAGATTTTTTAATATTATTTAATTAAATATTAATAAATAATCTCTTTATTGTGACCGTCAGTTGCCAACAAACGCCCTAGCTCACTCAACTTCCTGGACCTGTCCCTGTCTCAAGGTAAGTTAATGTCTTTGTTTCTTTGCTTTAATGGTCCCTTCTTATTATTATTATTATTTTTTTTGGAAATACTTAATCTGTCTATTTTCTTTGCAGTGCAAACTCATTTGGGGCCACATCTTTGGTGGCTCCTAAGCACCAGAAGTCTACTGCTCCTCATTCTAAAAAACAGATCCACGAAGGCTCCAAGAGCTATAAAGAAGTAACTTTGTGGGTGGTCGAGGTTGTTGACCTCTAGTTGATCTTATATTTTTATAGTATCAAACAAAGTAATTTTTCGAGTCTTCAATGTTACATGTTGATCAAATTGGAGACAAAACAATTGCTATCAAATGACTTGTAGTTGACGATCGAGAAAATTCAAGATGGATTCAACCGTTCACAATCGGAGACAAATCGAGCACTCGTGCCAATTGAAATCGAGCACACGCTCCAAATCAATCAAAAATATTAGAACTAGATGTTTGGGTTCATTTGTAAAGGTAAAACACTTTAATCCTTATCAATGACTAATTAGAAGCTCAAGTAATGAATTTTTATGCATGAGAAAAATCTATTTTGTAAAAAGTTTGCACAAAATTCATTTTTCCAAGGTAAAAATCTCAATTTAATTTTCAAACGTACTTGTATCACTTACCTTGAAAAATAAAGTAAAAACGTCATTTACAAGCCTACATTGTTTCAAAAAATCAAACGAGATGAGCCATAAAATTTTGATCCATCCAGTTCATCCGCAAATGCTGATTTTTTGACCGTTCTGACTTCGACGAGCAATGACTAAATCAGTTGTCCGGAACAACACTGAACGTCCAAATGGTCGTCTGATTCGACAGAGTTTTGAAGTTTTTTAACTGTTATAAATGTCAACTCACTTGCCATTCATAATAATATTCAAGAGCATTCAAGTGAGATATTTTTTAGCAAAATTATATTGATTTCTCATCTCATTTATTATGATCAAATCATTTTAGTTTTGAAAAACTTTTGATCAAATTAACTTTTGAAAATCATTCTAGACATTAAAGTTGTTCATACCTAACACTTGAGTTTCATTCTTTGCTATTTATTAAAGCGTGAGCCAAATTCTCTCTTGGTACTTAATTGTAATCATTTCATTTATTAAAAAAAAGTTTCATTTGTAAAACCAACTTTATTTAAAACTTGTGGGTCGTGTTGAGGTCCCGTAAAGCTCAACGTTGTATATGGATCGGTACTCCTTGTTTGTAAGTCAGGGGAAGCATTGTAAAAGGTAATATTACACCACAAGTCAATCAACATAGTGAAATTAGCATTGATCGTGCTGGAGAGCTTGGTAACGGACGACGTAGATCATTGGATCGAACCTCTATAATTATATCACTTACATCATCTATCTCTATTTACTTATTGTTTTCATATTCATGTTTATTATTTGAATTAATTTATCTAGTTATTACGTGCTTAATTTTAGATTAAGTTTTCGAAAATTTTTTAAAAACCAATTCACCCCCTCTTGATTAGCTATTCTTGGGTTATCAATTGGTATCAGAACAATGAGCTCATTTTTAAATTAAGATTCTACAATCTCTAGCAATGGCTAGCCACAACAATCTTCAAAATCTTGAGGGGAATTCCACAAATCGACCTCCCTTCTTTGATAACACACATTATAATTATTGGAAAGTTAGAATGATGATTTACATTCAAACAATAGATTATAATATTTGGGAAGTTATTGAATATGATCATTGTGCCTACCAAGATTATTAAATTGATGGAAAAGCCGATCAATATAATGAAGATGATAAAAGAAAATTGTCCTTGAATACTAGAGCCAAAAACTTACTTTATTGTGCTTTAGATAGAAATGAGTTTAATTGTATTAGCACATTTGACTTCGCACGTGATATATGTTATGCTTTAGAAGTCACTCATATTGGTACTAGTAAGGTAAAAGAAAACTAAATTAATCTCTTTGTCAAAGAATTTGAAAATTTCTTCATGAAACAAGATGAACCTATTATTGACATGATTACTGACTTCATCGATATTGTAAATTGCCTCGAGGGCTTTGATCGAAAATTTATTAACGATGAGCTTGTAAGCAAAATGCTTAGGTCACTATCGAAAGATTGGAGCTCATTAAGAATGTTGATAGAAAACACCAAAGATATCAACTATTATCATTTGGAGGAACTCTATGGAACATTGATGACATACGAGCTTAACAACGCCGAAACCAAGGAGAAGACGAGGAAAAGCAAAGAAGAATCAAAAGAGCCTCCTAGGCATCAAATTGCTCTCAAATCGGTAATTGAAGAGGGAACTACAAGTGAACACATGAATGATAAAGAACTTGATGATCTTGTGCTTCTTGTCAAAAAATGGAGATGTTTTTGAAACAATCGAAAATTTCAAAAGAAAGAGGAAAATAGCTAAGAAAGAAGCAATAAAATCATTTGTAATGATTGCGACAAACCAGGTCACAAGAGAATCGAGTGTCCAAATATAAAGAAAAATTTCAAGAAAAAGACACTTCAAGCAACATGGTATGATAGTGATGATGACAATCGCGATGAAAATGAAAGTCAAAAAGAGGTCGTCAACATGTACTTCATGGCAATGAATGATGAGGTAAATTTTATTGAAAAATTTTCATATGATGATTTATCTTCCTCCTATGATGAAATTTTGGAAGAATTTGAAAAACTCACTTTTAGTCATTGTATTCTTATAAAGAAACATAAATTATTAAAAAATAAAATGGAAAAAATTTAAGAAACCAAAAAGGAAAATGTTGATTATGATTGTTCTTTGAAAGTTGAAAACTTAACAAAAATTATTTATAAATTTACTTAAGGGAAGAAGAATTTTGATTTAATGTTCAGTGATCAAAAATATGATTTTGATAAAGAATGCATTTGATATAAACTATTTTTGATACAAAAATCTCTCAAAAATTTATGAGTAATGCTATGTAGCCCCCATTGTGGTTACAAACACAATCTAAGTTGCTCTGAATGATATACTAAATGAGAGGTAAAATTAAATGACTTATTTAATTTCACATATCATTTATGCCACATTAACGCCATCTAAACTGGGGTTGTAACCCCAGTGTGGCTAAAAAGCATTACTCAAAATTTATTTGTCAAAGTCTCAAATACAATTCTCTCAAAAACTACTTGTAACTTTTGCAATAAGGATGGACATATTGCCCACAATTGTCTAACAAAAAAGAAGCTACACTTTGAAAGTAAAAATGAATGGACTCGAGGATCCACTAAACTAATTACCAAGGACCAAAGCTTGTGTGGGTACCAAAGATCAAAAGTTAAATTATTATAATAGGTACCGAAGAAGATGACGAGCAAATAGTTCTTGAATAGCGGGTGCTCAAAGCACATGACCGGAGATAAAACTTAACTATCGAATTTCAAAAAGAATGATGGAGGTCATGTCACATTTAGAGACAATGCAAAGGGAAAAATCATCGGAATTGGAAACATTGGTAATCATCTCTCTCGTTCCATTGAAAATGTACTATTGGTAGTTAACTTCAAGCATAATTTACTTAGTATTAGTCAATTATGTGATAAATTCTATCATAATAAATTCGATTATTCCCAATGTCTAATTAAGGATGTTACATCTAAAGAGATATTGTTTATAGGAAGTCGAAGTAAAGATGTTTATATCATAAATATCGATATTGAAAATGATGAATAATATTTAGTGAGTTTGAAAGAAGATACTTGGTTATAGCATATGAGATTATGTCATGTTAGCATGGAACTTTTTTCAAAAATCTCCAAATTTTTTTTAATCAAAGGTTTACCAAATTTAAAGTTCGAAAAAGANAAAGAAGATACTTGGTTATGGCATATGAGATTATGTCATGTTAGCATGGAACTTTTTTCAAAAATCTCCAAATTTTTTTTAATCAAAGGTTTACCAAATTTAAAGTTCGAAAAAGACAAAATTTGTGATAATTGTCAATTTGGTAAACAAGTAAAAGATCATTTAAACCCAAATCTCACTCATCAAGTACAAAACCACTTCAATTACTCCACATTCATCTTTTTGGACCATCGAGAACCGCTAGTTTAGGTGGGAAACACTATGCTTTCGTCATTGTTGATGATTTCTATAGATTCACTTGGGTTCTTTTCTTAAATCTTAAAGATGAAGCTTTAAAAATCTTCAACCATTTTTGTAAAAAGTTTTAAAATGGAAAATGATNCATCGAGAACCGCTAGTTTAGGTGGGAAACACTATGCTTTCGTCATTGTTGATGATTTCTATAGATTCACTTGGGTTCTTTTCTTAAATCTTAAAGATGAAGCTTTAAAAATCTTCAACCATTTTTGTAAAAAGTTTTAAAATGGAAAATGATACTCTATTTCAACAATTAGAAGTGATCATGGTGGAGAATTTGATAATCTCGCCTTCGACGAGTTTTGCAATGAAAATGGATACGAACATAACTTCTTGGCTCCTAGAACTCCTCAACAAAATGGTGTAGTAGAAAGGAAGAATCGCACATGCAAGAAATGACTAGGACCATACTAAATGTAAATAGCATGCAATATTTTTGGGTTGAAACCGTTAACACCGCTTGCTATATTATTAATGGAGTTTTAATTAGTCGAAAGAAAACCAAAACTCTATACGAACTTTGGAAAAATAGAATTCCTATTATCGATTATTTCAAAAGTCTTTGAGTTCAAATGTTGTATCTCGAACCCAAAAAAAACTTGGGAAAATTTTATTCAAAATCCAATATTGGAATTTTTCTAGGATATTCATCGACTAGTAAAGCATATAGAGTTGTCAACAAAAGAACTCTATTGGTTGAAGAATCTGTGCATATCACTTTCGATGAAACTAACTCTCTTGATCGTGATAAAGGTACTGGATTTGATGTAGGGTTGGAAATTATATTCGAACAAATGACTATTGAATATCAAAACAAGGAAGATCCACAAGATAAACGTAAAGAAGGAGAGAATGTTCAACAAAGTGAAGAAGAGATAACCGAAGTCCAAAATTATTCATCTCTATCAAAAGAATGTAGGTTCCTTCCTTCTAATTCTAAAGAACTAATCATTGGTAATCCCTGCAAAGGTATTACTACTAGAGCCTCTAATAAAAATCATTTCAGTAATAGTGCTTTCATTTCACAAATTGAACCGAAAAACTTCAAAGAGGCCAAGTTTGATGAATTTTGGATTCTAACTATGCAAGAAGAACTAAATCAATTTGAACGAAACCATGTTTGAGATTTAGTTGGTAGACCAAATGATCAAGCCTTCATCTACACTAAATGGCTCTTTAGAAATAAACATGATGAAAATGAAATAGTTGTGCTTAGATTAATAGCCCAAGATTACAATAAAGAAGTAGGCATCGATTTTGAAGAAACATTTGCACGGTGGCTAGATTAGAATACATTCGCATGCTTCTTCTGTTTGCTTGTCATAAAAGATTCATTCTTTATCAAATCGATGTCAAAAGTGCTTTCCTACGATTTTATCCAAGAAGAAGTGTTTGTTAAACAACCACCCGATTTTAAAGATCACAAACATCCGGACTATGTTTTCAAACTTCAAAAAGCTCTTTATAGTATAAAACAAGCTCATAGGGCTTGGTATGAACGATTGAGCAAATTTCTAATTTCAAATGATTTTTCAATTGGAAAAGCGAATACTATTTTTTTTTTGTCAAAACTCAAAAGAATGATATGGTCATTGTTCAAATTTATGTTGATGATATCATATTTGGTGGGACTAACACATCCCTCTGTGAAGAGTTATCTAAATGCATGAACATTGAATTTGAAATGAGTATGATGGGAAAGCTTAAATTCTTCCTCGGTCTCCAAATTAAGCAAAGTTGTGATGGAATATTCATCATTGAAAGTAAGTATATATTGGATATGCTCAAAAGGTTTGACATAGATGACTTGAAGCCAATAAATACTCCTATGAGCACATCCATAAAGTTGTACAAGGATGACCAATGTACTTCCTTTGATATAGCAAAATATTGGGTATGATCAGATCTCTTCTTTATTTAACCAAAAGTAGATCCAATATTATGTTTAATGTGTGCCTATGTGTTAGATTTCAATCAAATCCTAAAGAATCACATCTTAAGGCCGTAAAAATAATCTTAGATGGCACTAGAATTTTAAGGCTTTGGTATCACAAGGGCACTCACATTAATCTACTTAGATATTATGATGCTGATTGGGCCGGTTGTACCATCGATCATAAAAGCACCAGTGGAATGTGTCATTTTCTAGGCTTCGCACTTGTATCATGGTTTAGAAAGAAATAAAATTCCGTTGTATTGTTTACCGTTGAAGCCAAATATATCTCGGTCGCTAATTATTGTGCACAAGTATTATGGATGAAACAAACTCTTA
>CAIGRP010078466.1:0-14283 GCA_903798385.1 Fraxinus cuspidata
GAAATTACAAGTAGTCAAGTAAGTGATATTTAATTTAGTCATATTAATCACAAAATTTAATTTTAGTACCTTTATAATTCTTTAAAAAAATTGTACACGTAACAAGTTGTTCGTGTACAATTTTTAACTCCGCCTACTCAAAATTGAAGTAGCCGTTCCCTAGCCCGGACAAAGGAGGAGGGTTTGTTTATCCATCTTTTTATTACTATTTAAAAAAAATATTTTGAAAAAGATATTTTTAAAAAATGTTTAGACACTGTGTATATATTTTCGGTTTAAAGTTTAATGAGACATGAGGAGACTTATAGTGTTTTATAAAAAATAAAAAAAATAATAAAAAAACGAAATGAAACTTGGCTCGGCTCGGCTCGTCGAGCGGCCCACTTTGGGCGAGCCGAGCTAAAGCTCTGCTCGTCCTTGACGAGCCACAAGCTTGAGCTCGTGTGGGCATAGGCCGAGCCGCGGTCCATTGCCACCACTAGGTGAGATCATCAATAAATAGGACAAAGTATCTACTACCATTCAGGGTTGAAGTCCTTATAGGTCCACACACTGAAATGAACCAGTTGAAGTCTGGTTTGAGCTCTCATGGACTGGTTTTTGAAGAAATGAAGTCTGGTTTGTTTTCCTTTTTGGCAGATTTCATAGACACGGCAGCATCACGTATTCTTGGCATATTTTCAACCAACTCATGTTCATTTAAATGCTTAAGTGAAGTGTAATTAACATGCCCAAACCGTTTATACCATAATTCAGATTCAACCATAGTGCTAGTGAAGTCATGTGAATTCATATTTTTCCACTCCAATGGGAAACTTCTATGCATCATCTCAACTGTCATCAACTCGAGATTATTTTGGTCCAAAATTGAGCAACTACTATCCTTAAATATTAAGGTATAGGTCTTCTCAATTAATTGGCCAACACTTATCAAGTTTTGGTCAATATTTGGAACATACAAAACATCATAAATGAAGTTAGTACCTGGCGATTTCTGAACAGAAACCTTGCCAATGCCCTTCACTTAAACATACTCTCAGTTTTCCACTTTTACTTTTGATCTGTAGCCATCATTCATCTCTACAAAAATGTTTGCATTTGATGTTATATGATGGGTGCAACCACTATCAAGTAACCATGTTTGAACTCTACTGTAGCCTATGTAATTTAAGGCTGAAAACAGATGTTCTTTAGCCTGATCTTCAGCTACCTTTGCCTGCTGAAGTTCCTTCTTTTCCTTCAGATTTTTGCATACATTTTCCACATGTCCAAATTTTTTACAAGATCTGCATTGAACACCAGGTCTGAACCAACACCATTTAGGTGAGTGGTCGTTCCTATTGCAATGTAGACAAGGAGAATACTTAGCATCTTTTCCTGAACCTTTAGCCTCAGCTTCTTTCTTCTTGTTTTGTGGCTTCTTTCCACCAAAACTTGTTTGAGTTCTTTACTTTCCTTTAGCAAACAGAGCATTCTCTTCTTGCCTAAACAATCTCCTTTGTTCAGTGGCTTGAAGGGCATTCACTAATTCAGCCAAAGAAATGCTAGCCAAGTCTCTTGAATCTTCAAGTAAAGAAATCTTGGATTCAAACTTCTCTGGCAAACTGATTAGCACCTTCTCCACTACCCTCTTGTCTGGTAAGTCATCTCCAAGCAATTTGATCTGGTTTACCACTTTCATTAATCTATCAGCAAACTCCTTAACCGTTTCAGAATCCTTCATCTTCAAAATCTCAAACTCTCTCCTGAAGTTTAGAACCTGGATTTGTCTAATCCTTTCATTGCCTCGGAATTCTTCCTTCAACATATCCCATGCTTCCTTTTTAGTTCCACAAGTGATTATCCTTGTGAATAAAATATTTGAGATGGCTGATTGTATACAAGATAGGGCTTTAAACTTTTTGGCTATCTCATCACTATGCTGCTTAAGTTGGGCTATGGTGGGATTAGCTCTTAAAGGTGGTGGTTTTACTCCAGTTTCAGTAATTTCCCACAAGGCATAGGCCTTCAAATATGCCTTCATTTTTGTAGACCAGAAGTCATAGTTTTCTCCTGTGAATGCTGAAGGTAAAGGAGCAGAAAAACCACTTGAAGTCATATCATTCACTTACCAAAAAACACTCGGCTATATATGAAGGTTGCTGACTGGTTTTCTCTCTAAGGCTGCTGGTTTTTTCAACTTCTTCAAAGACCTATAGAGGCTCTGATACCACAAATGGAATATAAACAACAAAGAGGATGAAAGGTAGAGATGTCAATACATTGAAATGGTGTTACACGGCTAATATATAAAAGCCATCATTTGATCCATTACAAAAATATTTTTTCTACCAACTATTCTACCTACTACAACTCAACCATAATTCGCTATATATTTGATTGCTTCAGGTCCTATCTTGCCTAAGTTATAATGCATACTTGATTGATTCAGGTCCTATCTTGTCTAAGTTATAATATATAACTTCACTTAGGCTACAATTGAGTACAAAATACTTAGGTCATACCATAACGAAAAACTAATGTTTGTTGACAATAGACGTGTCACACGGTTCAACAATGGGATATCACACTGCCCAGGGGAGCCATGCGACACACCCATCCCAAGAGTTATGGTTGCAACCTAGGGTACCATTGAAATAGAGAGAGGTTTTTCAATGGATAAGACAGAGTTTAAGCTGCCGAACTGAAAATACAAAGAATGCGAGGGACAGAAGATTCAAGTGCATAAAATTCTAAAAATATCATGACAATCTAATAATATAGAACACAAATTACAATTTCATTGAGCATCATGGCTTCTTGTTGATCTTCAGAAGGAGATTACTCATTAACTCTGGTGGGCACCATATTTTCAGATTCCAAAGACCTTAAAAGTTTTGTTCGTGGTGAAAGAGAGTTTTCTAATTGTTAAGGGTAATTTTTATAATCCCTGCAGTTGTTCAGTAACAAACAGTAAGTGTCACATTTTTTTTCTCTCAGGAAGCAAACAGAGAAGGAACTTGGGCTCCGCCTCCGTGGATTTAATTGATTCAAACATCCACAAAATCGTAAGGTAGATGTGTGTGCAGTCTCTGATCAATTTTCTGTATGACACCACTGCGTTCAAAAATTGGGAACACTTAGTATTTGGATACTATTGCCAAAAAGAGAGGAAGTTTCCAAAAAAAAAGACTCACATGGTTTCCAAGCAGGCTACAGAAATAGTGGAAGACAAGATTTTGGAATTCAATGAAAACCTTAGTTGAGTAATATAATTATCTCTTTTTCATTAAGCAGCATTAAGTCACAATTGAGTTAGCCTATTTGATGTTGTATGTAACATTTCACTGGGAAATGAATACTACAGACCAGGAACTTGTATATAGTACATACAATATCCATGATGTGCCTCGGGAAAAACTTCAGCGATGTCATTTATTATAGACAATCCTTGATCAGTTACAAGGTAAGGTCCTCGACTTCCCTGATTACTTTCCTCTGCTTTGTGAAGAACCAATGTATCGACAGATCATTCTTTCTATTGACTATGCCGAATGTAAGATGGTAAATTTGGATGCCGACATATTGGCATGTAGCAATAATTAACTTGCCTTTATATCTAACTTTTAGAGTTATACCATCGACTAGAATTATAGGTTTCATCGCATTTCGAAATCCTCGAATGCATTATCCTAGAGCCATGAAGAAAAACTTGAAGCAATTCTCGCCCTCCGTCTCAATAAAAAATGCCGAGCCAAGATTAGTTGTTCCTATGTTATGGAAATATCGGGTCAATTTAGCATAACTCTCTTCGATCGAGCCCATTAAATCTTTCAACTTGCATTCTTTGGCTTTTCAAGCCTTTTGGTAGCTCATGACCACCCCATACTCTCAATAGATATATCTGAATGTCAGTTGATCATCTGTGGGTCCTGATACTTGTGCATTATTTGTCAACCAATAAACCACGCTTGACCATGCCTGTGATTATTTCCACGAATTTCCACTTCGCAAGTATGCTCCTATGTATACTTGCAAAACTCATTCGTGTCCATCTTCGTCACTCGCAATTGCTAACTACAACCGTCGTCGATGCAGATATTTGTCAACATTGACATGTTTGATTTCTTCAATTTGAATTCAAAGTTGTATTTCAATGCAATCCAGTGCACAACTTCCTACAAATCTTTCTTCATTGAAAGCACTTGCTCGACTTGCAAATCCTCATCATTGGGAACTACAAATGAAGAGGATGGACCACTCAATCCAGCCCCTGAGCTCTCGCTCTACTCATGTCTTTGACGGGATAAAGCAATCAAATCCTCATTTATAAATTCATTTTCATTTTCGTTGTCGTGAACTACCGAGACAATTTTGTGCATAACAACTATATCACGATGGGGAAAAATTGTCTCAAGAATAACCACATCATCCTCACAAGCTATTTCCACTGCATTCCAAAAAATCATTAGCATTATGATCCCCTCCATCAGGATTTTCGTGAACACCTTCGATGACATTTTTCCTCACTAAAGTTAAGCAAAGAGGATTCGTGTGCATTTTATTCAATTCAAATCGATAATTCACTTCATTATCAGAAGTAACGTTCATAGATGGAATCGGAATGGATAAATGCTCATTGAATAGAAATCTCAATTCCATATCGTATTGGAGAGATAGACTTTCAACTTGTTTTGTAAATCATAGTACATTTCCGCATTTGATGTACTCGATGTTATGAACATTGAAATATCACCATGTATATCACTCATCATTTTCCATATCCATCGATCTTTTTCATCCAATTAGAAATCACCAAAGTAACAAATTGGGATTATAGTCATATCTGCATGATGAAAGATAATTTTTAATAATAAAAAATAGTCAAAAATCGGCCCATCATTGGACAACAGAATTTTTAAAAAAAATAGTCAAATCGAAGGTTAATACCAACTGGCTAGCTGGGCCGACTGTTAACAGCCTTAGCTAGCTGTTTCGCCATTTTGAATCTCATCTAAAAGAACATACATGTAGATAAAACTTTTTGTTCTCTTTTATGTTTTAAAAATTTATAGATCTGTTAAAAATACTTATTTGCATGTTAATCTATGTCAAAATACCTATGTAGGATAAAAGATTATCTCAAACAGTCGAAAAGAACAGGTGTAAGTACTGGGCATAGCATCAAGATATAGCTGAACTTAACTAGAAAATGATATAAAATGATCACCTCAACACTGTAAAATTCAGGGGGATGGAGGGTACAATAGGTAATTGGTCATATAGAAATTAACCTAGCTAACCTCAAATAAAAGAAAATTATATTCCAACTATCTGGTGTTAAGTACTCAAACAATTATTAGAATTTGGGTGTGACCCGAATTCCTTTTTGAAGTAATTAAAGAATTCTAATTGAAGTGCACATCAAGAAGAATTCTATTTGGAATGCTATTGAAGTCCTATGTCAAGTTGAAGTTCTATTTTGGAAGCCTATTGAGAATTGGAATTTATTTTGGACTCAATTTTTGGTATCCTACTTTATCAACAACTCTATTAGGAGTATTTTGACATCTCATACATGTTTTCTATAAATATTAGGCTCTTTTATACAATTTCATGGTGTGAGAAAACAGATTACTAGAATTATAGGTCCCATTGTAATTTTCTCTCTTCTCCATTATTCATGAGTCAATAAATCTCTTAATTCCTCTGTCATATTTCATATCTTTATTATTCTTTTGCTTGTGATCTAATTCTTCATTATTTGTCATATAACTTCTATTTCCGTGGTTGGTTTCATCAAGTGGTGTTCAAACAATACATAATTCTTGTATTTCTAATATTGCTAACAACGATTCGGACATATTAATATTTCTTCTAACAAAAAATATTTTGGTTGCTTCACACAAGTAGTATAAAAGCTATTCTGGTATCTTGTTTGTTTAATAACAAGTGATATTAGGCCAGGTTCAGCAGTTCTGTAAGAGCGCAATGTTTGATTTGTTCGAGATTTTTGTTCGTGATGGCTTGAAAGAAGTAGAAATTCCGCTTTTGGATTGAAACTCTAGATTTTTCGCTATGGCAGGTTAAGATGCGTGCAGTACTCGCACATTTGGATTTGGATGATGCGTTGCTGAGAATTAACAAGATGCCCATAACTTTGACCGCGGTGGATAAATTATGAAAGGATAAGAAGACAGTTTCTCATATTCATTTTCATCTATCAAATACTATTCTTTAGGACGTTTTGAAGGAGGATTCAGCAGCTTCTTTATGGTTGAAGTTGGAGCAATTGTGCATGACTAAAAGTATGACAAACAAGTTGTATCTCAAGTAGCGTTTATACTCTAATCGAATGGTAGAAGGATGATAATTGGAAGATCACCTGGCTGTATATAAAGAGATCGTCGCTGATTTGGAAACTTTAGAAGTAGAGTATGATGAAGAAGATTTGGCCTTGATCCTATTGTGTTCATTGTCCACTTCATTTTCTTTATTTAAAGACACGATCTTGTATAGTCATGATACTCTCACCATAGAAGAGGTGTATGATGCTTTGTATTCAAAAGAGAAGATGAAGCATCTGATTTCTGAGGCCAGAGATGGAGAAGACCTAATTGCTATTGGTGGTTCTGAAAGGGGAATATTGAAGTCTAAGTTTAGTAATCAGATTTGTAATTACTGCAAAAAGAAGGGGCATATGAAGAAGGATTGCTACAAATTGTAGAAAAAAGAAAGGTTGGCTGCAAGTTGATATGTGAAGTATTCAAAGAATTCAGGTAAAGCAGACCTCGTAGAGAACATTGTAAGTGAGGGAGATCTCTTGGCTATTTCTGACATCAAGTCCAAACCAGAGGAGGGTTGGATTCTGAATTCAGCATGTGCGTTTCATATGTGTTCTAATAAGGACTTGTTTAATACATATGAAACCATTTCCAAAGGTGACATGGTTATGTGACAACACACCTTGTCATGTTGCTGAAATTGGTACGATAAGATTGAAGCTATTGGATGGGACAATTAGAATATTTGGCCATATCGACATGTTTTGAATTTGAAGAAAAATCTCTTTTAGTTGTCTATCATTGATTCAAAAGGTTATGAGTTCTTAGGTGGAGGTCGAGCTTTGAAGGTTTGTAGGGGGGCCCGGATTATATTGGAGGGATAGAAAATATCTCAGTTATACATCTTGTAGGGTCGTGTAGAATTTAGAAGAGTCAATCAGCACAGATTCAGTACCGTGGTGAACTTTTAGTTTGGTACAATACCTTTAAGAGCTCGTAAAGGGTCGGATTTGAAGAATACTACTCAGTGGAGTTTAGGAGATACGAATAATGTCGCTTTGCCACCATCATGTGCGGTACTATTGTATTCAATTACTAGGAACAGACCCAGTGGTAAAAGGTATGTTAATGCTGATCTTGTTATGCATGCTTTTAGCGCAATAGAAGATGTACAATCTAGCAATGAGCCTTTTTTAAAAGAATTTAGGTTTGATTCTGCTTTGGGGTGTGTTACAACCCAATTTGGTGAATTTTAAAATCATTATGATTTTTGAGAATCTGAGGTAATTCTGTAGATTAGTTCTTGGATTCTTTGGAATAGGTGGAGTATTTTGTGTTGGTTGGAGAAATCAATTTTCGTTATTTTTGAAGAGTTGGTTCATTCCTTACAGACAGATTTTGTATCTTGTTTCACAACAATGAAGTTTTTATATTCATAAAGGAGGAATTGGAACAAAGGAGCATGATTGGCTAGGAATCGGAACAAAAGGCTTACATTTTAGAAGAAATTGGGATTTCCGGTGCTTTTTGCTTTTGTATGCGAAAAAAGAATTCGAACAATACGATGCTAAATTATTATTCTTGGAAGTGTCCATTCACATAGGTTTATACAGAAGAAGGATTTGTACAAAAGAGCAAAGAGAGATACAAGTTACCTGGTCGCTGAAACTTTTAGAAATGTGCACCTGATTGGTAACCATTATTTTTTGAACTTTTTTTTCTATAGGAAGCAGTTGAGATGACCATACTTTAATATAGTTTTGTTCAAAAGGCTATTGACTAAATTTTTCAAAATAAAAGGAATTTTAATTATTTAGAAGTATCAAAAGCCCACTTTACCATATGACGATTTGATTGTTTATCCCTTTAAATAAATGAGTTGGGTAGGAGCGCATGGGCAAAACGAGTGGATCGTTATCTAATTCTTTGCGTGTGGTTTCCGAGGATGAAAATTTGTATGTCGAGTAACTGTTTGAAACAAATAAAGATTTGCAGGAAGCTGCACATCGATTTCAAATCATTTATTTAATAATAAATATAAAATAAACAAAAGGAAAATATTAAAATTAAATAAAGTATATAAATATTATTTAATTAAATTTGAAAGAATTAAAGATTCGTTTATAATGAATATTTGATTAAATAATTTTAAATTAAAAGGAAAAAAAGAATTTGCTAATTAGTTAAAAAAGAATATTTGATTTTAGTAATTTTCAATTTCAAAATTTTTATTTAATTATATATATATAATTCAAACAAAAGGAAATTATTAAAATTAAATAAAGATATAAATATTATTTAATTAAATTAGCCAAGAAATTAACTATAAAACAAAATTAAAATAAAGAAAAAAATATCATAGCCGACAGTCAGCCACTGACGGTAACAGTCGGCCGATTGTTGACGACGTCAAGGGTATTTCCGGCTTTTTGTTTGTAAATAATATGTTTTAACTTTTTCTACTTTTTTTATTCTATTTACTGTTCAAAGGTTAAAGTGAAAATATGGGATAGTTAATAGGCCATTTCCACGTATTTCTCACAAAATATGGTAAAAATAGTCAATTATGAGGAGTCAAAATATTAGTACAGAATTGTGCATACTGACACTTCAAAGGCGTCTAAATATTATTTATTTCCACAGTAAAAGGAACTTTAATTTTCTTAACTTTTTCTCTACTTTCTTCAACAAAAAAAAAATAAATTATAATTTAGTAGTTCAATTCAAAGAGACAACAAGATTAGAACAACAGACCGGAACTAGTAAATCCACACGACTATTTGTACATTTTGATGGACCACCTTTGTCATTAGGTCTAGTTTTTTTAGTGTATACAACAGTTAAAGGAAAAAAATTATATCTGTATTGCATTAATGCTCACTCTCTGTTAAAGGAAAAATGTTAATTTAGGCACGTTCAGTACAATGAAAAATGTCATTGAGACGAAATCATGGACTGATGTTTCAACAAATTTGCATCGGGAAATTATGGAATATGAATTGATTTATTCGTTACCGATTTATTTACACATCAACACAGACAACACTTATCCATTTCCGTTAAAAATGCTAAGGCCCTGTTTGATTGACTTAAAATTTTCATGGAAAATGTATCAAATAGGGCAAAAAAAAGTATCCAACACTTCTTCGTTTGAACCCGTCGCACCGGACTTGCCTATTGCGGTTTATCTCTCCTGTGTGGTTTGCGGGCTACTGCACATGGAGCGAGGTTTACCTAGTGCGCATTCACGAGTAGCGCATGTGGGTTCCTACGTAAAAAAAAATATATATATATTTTTTGCTTAAAAGGTTACAAAATTGTCATTAAAAAACAGTTAAATGGATCGAAATACCTATAATAAAAAAAAAAATAACAAATTAGGCCGTTTCTATTACACTATCTAACATAGATATCAAAATATTTAACTGTTTTTTTTCTTAATTCTCCAAAATTTCACTTATTTTTTTAATAAATTAAAATTCACTTGAGTCTTCTCACCGTACCATTTACATATATATATTTTTTCATTTTTATTTTTCACAAAATAGATACTTCTACTAATTATATTTACATATTCTTCTCTATATGAAGCTTTCTCGTAAACAAAAAAAAAATCATCTGATGAGGTACATTAATTATTTTATAGTAATGGTTGAAGGATCCCTAAATTTCTAATGAGGTACATTAATTCATAGCACTTAATTTTAGATTAAAGAACTACATTCAAAGTAGAAAATATAATGTGAAAAGTCTTAAAATAAAAGGCTTTTTTTCCCTCTTGAATTGAATTTAACACAAATGGAAAATTTTAATGTTTTTAAAATAATAATGAATTTAACTCTCTGAATTCAAGATATATGTTATAGTCTATTTGTTTAAGAACTATTCTAAAATTAAATATTATATAATAATGGTTGAAGGGTCCCTTAAGTTTTAATTAAGTTGAAAGAAGTGATCGAAATGACGTGGATGGAAAAGATTGAATGAAAAAATTAAGGTTCTGTTTAATGGCAACGAATTCCATGAAAAATGTCACATTTGAGGAAAACGAATTCTACCATGACCGTTTGATTGCAACGTGGAAATGAAAACCGAGTTTCAAGGTATAATCACTTTAAACTAAATTTTATTTGTTTTCCTGGAAAGCGAATTTTTATGGGTTTTGTGAGTTTTTATTTTTCAACTAACATGAATTGGAATTCATTTTCATCTTTGCCTATCAAACGAACGCTAACTATATTTTAAACTGACAAATAATAGAGTGTAAAAGAAGTGACCGAAATGATGTGGCATTATGTAAGGTATTATGTAAGTTTTGATGTACATGTAGTATTGTCCTTCGATAGAAGCCTCATGTCGGCCAAGTTGCACAAATAGAGTATTGCACAAAGTGATTGATGTGATAGTTCTGCAGTGACAACTCTCAAGTGTCAAGCATATAAATACTCGGACATATCTCATTAAAAGGTAATTATAACCGAAGTGTATGACTTAAAAGTATAATATAAATTCGACATCCATATTTTTTGTTCATGGTAACTCTCTCACACCTAATATTCTATATATTCTAACTTGAACATCAAAGTGCACACGATCGTTGTATCTCAATGGAGCCACGGTCTATGTAATCTAACTTATTTGTCTAAATGTGAATTTAACATATACATGGACACGAGATAAAAGTTGAGATGTTGATTTGAAGGTCAACTTTTACTATTACGTGTCATTACTATTCGAGGCAGGTATTCCTCACTCCGTTTGGTGGGGGTGATGGTAGACGAAATATTTCACAAAAACACTCGTGGAGATGTATTATTTGGAGAAGTTATTTTCACATAAATAGAAGAAAAAAAATTCTTATATCATGCCCCAACGGAATCTGCGTTCTTCCACTGTAACTCATCCGTCCTTGTCACTAGCTTAGTGTGAAACAAAAAGTCAAAAGGAGGGTGAAGAATATTAATTCAGATGTTGATTGGCCCAATGGTCCTGTCCTGTAGAGATCGGAGCAATTAATTAAGAACCCAATTTCTTAGATCCCAAGTGTGGACATGGACATGGACATGCACAAAGAAAGTCAACAACTCCGGCTCCACTCCATTCATTTCGAATCCGAAATTCGTACATCGCCAAACGAACTTGGTTCTCAAGTTCCCTACATCGAAATCCAACTAAGCCCATGTTTTGAGTAGTTTTAAAATTTTCATTTTCATTCTTCTACTCATTTTCAACCACACATTCTTCAATAAAATAATATTTTTCATCACATCAATAATTTTCCTTATTTTTCAACCACATATTCTCTATCAATTTACTATTCCAAAATACATTCTTCCAAATTAAAATGGTTCAAACACAACTTAAATTATTTTTACAAATTAATTAGTGTAATATAGTGCACCCGTGATATAATAGAATGAACGTATAATTGATGAACTTCTGATTAAGCCCTTGGTTGGGCTTCATAGGACAGTGATCTTGTTTTTTTTTTAAAGAATGTATCACTAAAAAATAAGAAATTTTTTTAAATTCATGTATAATATTATTTTATTAAAAATATGTAATTAAAAAGAAAAAAGAAAAAATAGATTAAAATTTTAATCCAGTTCAAACACGGGGAGTTAGCTAGAATCGACAACTAGTGACATTTTTCTCTTCCGTACACACGCCTCCCAGTCCAGTTTGACAGCAACATACCACCAAATTTCATTACTAAAAATAAATTTTCTGTCCTGCAGTGTGAATCCAAAGACTACACACAATTGGCATCTTCCTTCAATAATTCATCAACTTCATTCCCTCCCTCAATCAATATTCATTTAAATTTCGAACCCCCTTCTCCTTTTCTTCCTCTCACTCTTTTGTGTGTGTGGTTTGAACTGAACAAAAATGGCGAATTCAGTTGATGCAAGTTCTGCGAAGTGTTTCTCCGGCTTCATACGGCGGTTGTTGTGCGGTGGCAGCCTCCCAACACACCCGTCTGAACAATTTGTTGAGTCCAAGAACTGCAAAGAAGTTGATCATCCGCCTGAAAATGCTTTAAAATCTGATGAAGCCAAAGTGAAAGCTGCAGAAGCTCCAGGAGTGGTGGCCAGATTAATGGGTTTAGATTCACTGCCAGGAGATATCAAGCCAAAAGATAAAAGTTTGGCATCTTATTTTCGAAGCAGGTCAGTGAATTCCATTGATTTTCTTGCACAGTTTGATGTTTCTTGTAAACTATCCCCGGCCAAGCACAGAAGAGTAAGAACAGCAGTGTCGTTCAGTGAAGTCCCCTCTCTTGATCTTAAAGGAAAACACGATTTTAACGTGATTCTGCACTTTGAGCAAGTAGAAAATTGTAAAGATGAACCCAAATATCAAGAAAGATTGGAGGTGAAAAAGCCTGGAGTGATGAATAATATTTATCAACAAGCGAAACAGAAGAAGGTCCTCATCAATCAAAACATAATAGAAAAACCATATCTTACGAAGAAATCTTGTAAGAAATTGGAGGATAAGCCCAAGAGAGTGCATATTAAGAAGAATGTTAGTAGAAAAATGAATGTGGACCTCAAGGAAAGAAGGCCAGCTAAATCACAGTATACCAAGAAGAAAAAGAATGAGTACAGTGAATGCAACCCAAGAAATTCCCGTTCTTTCTCAGTTTTTTATGACATACAAGATTGTCAGATCCACCCAGAAGCCACTCCATCGGGTATGTTCTGCGAAATAGATTAACATATGATAATTCCTAGCAATGCTTATTCTTCATTGGTTTGTTTATTATGCTAAGTTAAATGATGAATATTCATGGTCCTTGCAGAAGTTTCGCCGGTACGTCAAGGTTCAAACAAACCCATATCGCATTGTAACTATGCAGAACTCAAGGCAACCACTGGCGAACGTGATGACAACAAAACGATGAAGGAAGAGAGTTCTTACAGCATAAAATTGCTCGAAAAAATCTGTAATTTGACAGCTGATGATCTAAAGAAGTCTCGTTGGGTACCCAATCAAGTGTTAAAGTTTGAAGATTTTGAAGAGATATGTTTCCATTATGGGCAACAAATTTTTGAGTTATTGTTGAATCAAGTTGTTGATGAACTTGTTCTGCTTCAGCTTCATAGGAGAAGGGGTTTCTTTTCCCATGCATGTTAAACAAAGAGATTTGCTGGTGCACACTGCAGAAACTGTATAAATAATAACTTCTGAAAATTGAGTAGGGCAAAAGATAAAGTTTCTGATCAATGTTTTGGCTGATTTTATAGTTGCTCATGTACTTTCTATTAGTAATTAATCTAGTTGCAATACAGAAAAGTGCAGAAATAAAATTTATCGACTGATCGAGTCTCGTGACAGCACGATGTCCTAAAGCGAAATTGTCCGTCGATAACTGCTGCGATCTCTGTGGACAATCACTTCCAGAATACAACGATCAAATAAACCAATTGTGCAGCAATCACAAATGATTTTCAGAACTCTCAAATGTACTCCAAAAATATGTAAAATTGAGTATAATATTTTTTTTACTGAATAGNAGGATATAACGATCAAATGAACCAATTGTGCAGTAATCACAAATGGTTTTCAGAACTCTCAAGTGTACTCCAAAAATATGTAAAATTGAGTATAATATTTTTTTACTGAATAGGAAGAAATAATTTCATTTTTTGTTGTTTTTTCTAATGTCCAGATGTGTGTTTATATATGCAAGAAATTGATATAACTCCTTACATCATGATCTAGTATTATATGCAGGTTTTATGGTTAGTGGTAATGGGTTGTTAATACTGAGGCGTTAAAAACGATCATATTTTACGGGCTAGTTGATCCATTAAATAATCAGAAAATGATTAAAAAAATTATTATTAGAATCAACAAAGCCCAAGGCCCAATCAAAGACTTTTTAATATAATGCGTGAGGCGTGACTCGAACTCCCGACCTCCCATACAAATTCCACACTTTTCACCAGTTGGGCACTTCACTTGAATTAATTATTTCTTTCACATATTATATTTATTATATAAATATCTAACA
>CAIGRP010078472.1:0-19685 GCA_903798385.1 Fraxinus cuspidata
GATTGACAGAATGACGCCTATGACAGAACGGTTCAGCCAGGATCTGAAGCCACCTGTCCCCTTATTCAACGGTTCTCCTCATCCACTTGCTAGTATAAATATCCCCGCACAATAGTAAGAAAGGGTTGGAATCGAAAACCTTGACATACTTAACTTACGTAACTACCCGTCTTTGCATAAAAAACCCGATCATGGTGATTTACTTCCCCGGGCAACATTCTTTTCGCTAGTCGAAATACTAACTTGATCGTCGGAATGTTCGCGGCCGCTTCCATCCCCATTGAAAAAGGTCACGAGTGACTAACGGTGTGCTCTTGCGCAGGAAGGAGATTACGTGGAACCTCGTTCTATTGGCCACCGTCAGGACTATTTTCTGGGTCAACAATTACCGTATATCATCTCTCACAAGTTATCAAAATCAAACAGAGCGATTGGTTTCAAATAAAAGTAGAAAATGATGCTCAACGAATAATGGAGCTGAACGACACAGCGGCAGCTGTAAGTCCCAGGTTGAGGTATACGTAGAAAATTCTCAGCCAGAATATGACCAGCGGTTCCTATCCGCGACCGACATTATCAACAAAATCAAAACCCACAAAATCGCACGCCACATACTCTCCTACGAAATTCTCCACGCACAAAAAAAAAATCTGTATGTACAAATTAAATTCCGGGACTGACTGTGAAGATTTGAGAACCAGAGATGGGGCAGAAAGAAGAGAGGAAGGACGGCGGGGTTGTGGTGGTGAAACCGAAGCCAAGTAAAGGCATTGCTTCCAAGGCCGTGGACTGGTTGGAATGGGTTTTTGTGAAGCTAATGCATGATTCCAAAAAGCCCCTTCATTATCTTTCTGGTAATTTTGCTCCAGTTGATGAAACTCCTCCTCTTCACGACCTTCCTGTTAAAGGGCACCTCCCTGTAAGTCTAAATTGTGATTTCAATGTATTTGTGCTAATGACTTATTAATAGACATGCATTATAGTTTAGTAAAATCTAATAATTTGTAAGAGAATTTGTTAGCTCAATAATTGATATGCATAAGCAACAGATTAGGGAATAGGAGAGTGGATAGTTGTAGTAAAATTATAAGAAAATTAGCTGTGGCTGGGACAATTAGACGGTAAATTGACTTTGAATGGTTGGTGTAGACTAAGTAAAGAAAATTATAAGATGTGTTGATTCATATACCTAACCAGGCCTAATGAAAATATCCAATTTCCTTAATTATAGTGAAAAATGATTCATTTAGTCAATTCCAAGTTTACAGGGAATAGCTTGTCGTTGTTATGTGTGTAACTTCTGTGAGCAAGTGCTCATGAGTGTGTTTTGTGTTTGTAGCGGAAGAAGATCTACTTTAATTTGCTTTCAATTGATTATGTTATCATCCTATTTCCGGTGCTTAAGCTAGACTGCTTTGTCTGCACACTGATTTTGTGAAAATTTTACTCACCACAGGAGTGTTTGAATGGTGAGTTTGCGAGGGTTGGTCCCAACCCAAAATTTTCTCCAGTTGCTGGATATCATTGGTAAGTCCTTTTTCTTTCTCAAATTAATTTCTGTAGAGTATTACATGGTATTTTCTTGTTCCTTCATTTTAAGAAGTTGAAGACATTGTCATGCCTAAAACATATTACACATCTCAAAATTTCTTCTCATGCTTTTTTTTTTTTTTTTTCATTTTTTTAAACTTTTACCCTATAGCTTATCTGATTCCTATTTCTTATTTTGTGGTGGGATTTATTAGTTCTTGTCATTTGGCAGCAACTTTGTCTAACCTCATATTTGTTTGTTCTTGCAGGTTTGATGGAGATGGGTGCGTATTTTTTGTTCCTCATTCATTTCTTTGGATGCATAATTTTTCATTTTACCCTTCACGGGGCAACGTATACAACTCCTCCAACCATCAAGCTCGTTGAAACTTTGACATGAGCTATTGTTGTTTAGGCATTAGTGATTGTACTTGAGAGACATATCTCTTCTTGGCAGGAATAATAATTCTACTACAAAAATCACACCATTTTAGTGATGGCAGATTGTTTTCCTAACGTATCTGATTTCTTTTCTACGACTCTGCAATAGGGTAGCCTTGTCCGTGATATCATTGGATCTAGTATAGTTACATGTTAATTTTTAGGCCATTAACAAATGATGGCTTTGTCTTATGATGAGGACCCATGAAGGCCTTGATTCAGTGATAATAACTTTTTATTATGGATCCAAACTGTGTTCTTCTAGAGATTAGAATCAATAATGTCATCTTTCCAGTCAAGCATTAATATGAACCTGTTTCTGATTTGGAATATCGAAAACACTGAAACCTTTTGGCTTAGGTCTTCTGGTTTCCTTAGTATTCTTAATATCAGGATTATATCTTATCGTTAAGAATTTATAATTATATCCTCCAAATTCACAATTTGTTCGGGGCCAATATCAGGTTGGATGAAATTGAACTTCAAATCTTTCTTAAATATTCATTTTGTCTATCAGTGACAAGCCTGTTAAAGATATGTTCTTGAACATTTGTCGTCTGGTAGATGAAGTTATACTTTACCACCTTTTTTCTTCTTGTCTTAAATATGAGATATTACGTATCTTTTATCTGCTTTTGGAATTGGTTTTGTTGAATCAGCATCTTATTCTGTGATAAGTTGACAGTCTGTTTTTAATTCTGCTTAGTTTATTTCTTTCAGTAAAGTATTTATATGCTGATATTTTCTGTTATGCCTTTTTTGGTATTTTGATTTATTTCCAATTTGCAAGAGTTTGAACTATTCCATCATGGTGATATGTAATGGAGTTAAGAAACTGTGGTTTTGCTTACTTTACAGAATGATTCATGGTATTCGCATAAAAGATGGAAAAGCAACATATGTTTCTCGCTATGTGAGGACATCACACATTAAACAAGAAGAGTATTTTGATGGGGCTAAGTTTATGAAGGTATGGATTGGAAATAGCGTATCATCATAGATTTTGTTTTTTCATACTTTCTCTCCCTCCAGCAACATTTTCCAAATGGTCATTATAAAAGTTTCTTAAGTTGAATGTCTCACTTTTCTGCTTTTGTGGAGTTTAACCTTTTTAATGGCATTTTATGGTTGACATATATAATCAGTGAAGCTCCTTCGATTGGAACAACCATATTTACCTCTGCCAAGCGTGTCAGAACTGTAGTATCATGTTTGACTCGAGGTCCTTTTTCTAATTCTTGTGGATATCTTAAATGAGATAATAAAATAAACTAATGAAATGTATAGGGCATCTGCATATAGAAGTATCTCAATGTTACATTATTCATTACAGGTTCTCGAGTTTAAAGATATGATTTCATGGACGGAACAAAAAATATTAAATGTGACTATACCTTATAAATTCAATCGTGCATCAGTTTTACATCATAAATACAATGATTTGCAGATTGGAGATCTGAGAGGGATGTTTGGATTAGTCACAGTAAACATGCAAATGCTTAGAGAGAAACTCAAAGTATTGGATATGTCTTATGGACATGGTACAGGTGGGTCATTACGTATGCTTTCCCACCATAAAGCTAACTGTGCATCTCTGAACCTGCCTTCACCCACTCTCCTTCCCAATTCCCCTCCCCCTGCTGGTGCTCTTTGACTTATAGTCATCGGAAAAGGTTCAGAAAAAAATATCTAGAGTTTTGTAGATAGTACCTCCTTAGCTAGCACCATATCTGCGAATTTATCTCTTTCTTTTCATTTTTAAATCATAATCATGGCAATACCTTTTTGGTTTCTACATATTTGTTTATCAACTGCTGATGTGAAGATTGTTGCAATTTTTTTCCAGCTAACACTGCTCTAGTATATCACCATGGAAAGCTTTTGGCACTCCATGAGGGAGATAAACCATGTAAGCTAGCTTTCTCATTTTATCTTTATATTAAAAATTGTATGTTTTCTATAAAATCAAATTTCATTGTTATCCAACTGTTTTGCGGGATTCTACCCTTGGATCATTCACCTATTTTCAATTTTGCATCCCTTCTCAAGCCTGGAATGTTAATTTACTTAGTCGATGGTGCTTCGGGTTGATATCTTGGATAGTCTTCCCAGAGAAATTTTCAAACTATAAATATGTTTATTACTTGCATTTTGAATTTGAAGAGAGCTCAAAGATAAGAGGACTTCCACCTTTTTTATATAAATATTTTCACTGTATTGCACAGATGCAATAAAAGTTCTGGAAGATGGAGACCTGCAAACTGTTGGCATGCTGGACTATGACAAAAGACTGGCACATTCCTTTACTGCTCATCCCAAGGTTGACCCATTCACCGGTAAGAGAAATATTCACAAGAATTCGACAAACAAATTATCTATAAATATTCAGTTAATTTATCTATTTTATTGATATTAAACCTCTAGTGTCACTTGCTTTGACCCTACCAAGAAAGGTTTTGGTCCATTTCCTTTCGGTGCATCCTTGCATAGCTGCAATAACAGCATCATTTGATTTCATCCTATAAAATTGCATTTGAAGTGCATCCAATCTTGAGTTTGAAGAGTGGAAGTTATAGATTTCCCTTTCTTCTGTTTGTAAATAATGCAGCTTAGCTTATGAAAACTTTGCATGCAGGGGAAATGTTTACCTTTGGCTATTCACAAATGCCACCATATATCACATACAGGGTCATATCAAAGGATGGGTTGATGCAAGATCCAGTGCCAATTACAGTATCCGACCCCATCATGATGCATGATTTTGCCATTACTGAAAACTATGCAATTTTTATGGATCTCCCTTTATATTTCAAGCCAAAGGTAACGGGATTCACAAGAATGTCAATTCTTAGTTATAGCATCTGTTCCAATTAGTTCGAAAGAACACATGCTGTAGGATCCTTGGTTCCATTAAGTGAACTTTATTAGCTTGTCATCACGTGGTTTCCGAGACAAAAAGGGTTGTCCTGATCTCTCTAATTTATTTTCACTTATTTAAGAAAGCCATTGATTTTGTCTTTGTATCATACTAAACTAATCTAAAAATGTTCAACACTTCATGCAAAAGGGATAGATAAACTTAAATTAGTCTAAATGATGAGTCACTTAATTGATAATACAAGGTTCATTGAGAGATTTGATATTTGCAACTCAAATAGGTGTGATTCGCTTTTGTTTCTTGTTTTTGTTGCCTAATCTCTATTTGAGTTCTCTAGTTCTAGGAAATAGCGATTTTACTTTCCCTTTATTGCAGTATTGAGTGTTTTAAAGTCACTCATCAATTTTAATACTCATGGAACTTTTATTTAATAACGGTAATGTTTGGTAAATCTTTTTCAAGCTTATAAGCAGATCAAACATCATTTTTAATCCACATATTGCATAGGACCGACAACTTTTATCCACGTATTCCATACGACCCATAGCCTGTAATCTACAAAAAGCTTTACCAAACATACGCTAATATGCTTCAGATAACTATGAACTTGAAAGCAGTATCTTGTTAACTCTATTTCAATCTTCTCATCTCCCGTAGTTTCCTAATTGATTCGGAGTTTTCCAAAATCTGGAGTATTAAAATCTTTAAAATTTTCTTCTAAGCTAAATGATGATATGAAATATTTGGATAGAAGTCAAATCATAAAATTTGATTATTCATAGCATCTTATTTTCAGGAAATGGTGAAGGAAAAGAAGTTCATATTTACTTTTGACGCCACTAAAAGAGCTCGTTTTGGTATCCTTCCTCGATATGCTAAAAATGAGCTGCTAATCAGATGGTTTGAGCTTCCAAATTGCTTCATATTCCACAATGGTGAGCAACTGATTTCATATATACCATAGAGTTGAAAATAAAATGCTCTCTATGTTTACCACTTCAAGGTCTCGTGTCCTACTAAATTTTGTATGTGAATGATCTATCATAAATTCACAAGGAGGTAAAGTGAGAGAACAAAATTAGTTGCATGCTGGGCATTGAAGATCATATCTACAACAAATTAGTTTCAATTATGCATGTAGATTGATTTTCAAGTTGCTTACAACTCTACATGTGGTTGATGATAACTTTCCTTATACATTGATAAAAGTTACTAACCCCCACCCCCCGCCACACCACCACCACCAAAAAAAGAAAAAGAACAACAAAAGTAAAATAAAGAAGTTTGTGTTTGAGTGAGGGATACAACTTTTAGCCATGTACCCTTTGGAACCCATCAAGTATTGGAACTTCTAATGTTCATCAGATTCTTCATATCACCAGTGTCTTGTGTTGTTTAGACATTTCCAGTTCTGAAAGGTTTATTTTTGCCTTGAATTGTTTATTAGCAAATGCTTGGGAGGAAGGAGATGAAGTTGTCCTTATCACTTGTCGTCTTGAGAATCCAGATCTTGACATGGTTAATGGCGGTGTTAAAGAAAAGCTCGAGAATTTCACAAATGAACTGTATGAAATTCGAAGACTCTCTGTCTCTGTCTCTCTCTCTCTCTCTCTGGGGGAAGATGTATTCTGATTGTAGTTGTGTAACTTGTGTTTGTCAGATACGAGATGAGGTTCAACCTGAAAAATGGGCTTGCTTCACAGAAAAAATTATCCACTTCTGCTGTAGATTTTCCGAGGGTGAATGAAAGTTACACTGGAAGGTAAATAAATCTAATCAATTTTGTAAAATTCAGCAATTTTTGGATCTAATTAGTGATGCATTGCCATTTTTGTTCAGTTGCATCCACTCTTCGGATTTTTATTGATTAACACTTGTCATCTTTGTTTATTTTCAGTCATTGCCCATCTTTATTTGCTATGTTTCATTATGGCTGTTAAATAGTTCACATGCTTTTATCAGTATAATCACAAATGTTTCTTTTTTTCAGGAAACAACAATATGTGTATGGGATGATATTGGATAGTATTGCTAAGGTAACTGGGATTATCAAATTTGATTTACATGCAGAACCAGAGATTGGAAAAGCAAAGCTTGAAGTTGGCGGAAATGTTAAAGGTATCTTTTATTTGGGACCTGGAAGATTTGGTTCAGAAGCCATCTTTGTTCCCCGGCAGCCTGGTATGACTTCTGAAGAAGATGACGGCTACTTGATTTTCTTTGTACATGATGAGAACTCCGGGTACTTTTCTGCCTTGGATATATTTTTCAAATTCTACTAAGTAATTTTAGTATTGATTTTGTTAAGTTCACAAGTCATCAGTCGTCGAAAACTCATTGACATGTAAATCGAAAATTTTCAAATGGCAGTATACTATATACCTATAAGCTATTTAAGATTATTTGTCAGGTCATAACCCAGCTTAACATTATTTAGATGGACTTTATTAAGATAATTTTTGGCAATAAAATGTTTGGAAGTTGTATTTGGGATTATTCTGGAACAAATTTTTTTTCCCCAATAATTATATAGTAAGGTTTGAATCTGGTGTTTATATGGAAATTACTTTGTTTCTTCACTTCCTTTATTTGTTCTCAAAATGAAAATGTGTCCACCAAAAATGTTAGGCTATTTTGTGATTCGACACTTTAAACTTTCTTAATTTTATTATGATGGCTCATCCGAGCCTACCAATTATGGAATTTGACAATACATTTAAGTTTTAGACGGACTGAATTGCTCGTTTGAGCTTGTTCAGTTGTGATACCACATTAAGATTTGACATTTCATCTTAAAAGGTTAACGTAGTTAAGAGGAGTAGCCCAAATGCTTATATGTTGGCTTTTGTTTTTATGTTTAGCCAATGTGGGAGTTACGCTTAAACACTGCTCTAATGTAATAAGATAGAGGATCAAAATTACTATAGCTGCATGCATATTCTTTTTTTCTTTGTATTATTTTCTACATGGATAAAGGTTAAAAAGTGATGCAATGTGTGACTTGAATTAAACTGATTTACATATCGTTTGTGTTGCCTCTACATGTAGAAAGTCAGCAGTTAATGTGATTGATGCGAAAACGATGTCACCCGATCCTGTTGCTGTCGTTGAATTGCCCAAGAGAGTTCCATACGGATTCCATGCTTTCTTCGTGACAGAGGTTAGTTTATCTTTTTATTTCTTCTTGGTTTCATTTCGTATTTTCTTTTGGTTAAAAATATAAGATTAGAACCAGTTTCTCATTAAACTTCACGAAACTTTGTATAAAGATAGTCTGAAGTAGAAAGAAACTTATATCCATCTTCTTTAGGATTAAGAAGATGAACTAATTCTTGCAATCTACCTTCAAGGCGATGAACTAATTGAAAGTCTCTTCAGATGTAATGGTTCATAAAACATGATTGGCCCGGGCTTTAAGCTTCTTTTTGTTTGCGCCACATGATTTTTAAAATTTATTTTCTTTTTTTGTACTAAAAAAATTATGTCTTAAGCCATGTGCATAATTCATTGTCAAGACGAATATTTTATGATCCAACATCCACAATTTTTGAAGTCCAACTTGCAAATTCGCATTTGTTTACTTTTTGCTAATTCTGACCCAGTTTTTATTTTCTATTACGCTTTCCCTTTGGTGTTCGTTATCTGAATTGATGCTGGTTTGTGCAGGAACAACTTCAAGAACAAGCAAAGCTTTGATTGTAATGATCACAAGTGATTACAATAGATGAATAAACTATTTATGTGATATATAGTATCAGTTGTACCATCTTTTATACCCTCTGCATGTGTAATGTACCCTCGCGACCTCGCCCCTAATAAATTGGAAAAAAAAAAAANTATGTGATATATAGTATCAGTTGTACCATCTTTTATACCCTCTGCATGTGTAATGTACCCTCGCGACCTCGCCCCTAATAAATTGGAAAAAAAAAAAAAGGAAAGAAAAAAAGAGTAGTGTGTCCTACCCTGTATATTTGTATATTTGGCACTGGATATTGATCCGTGGAATTTGTTTCTGTTTGTTCATGCGTTGGCTTAAGGAAGAAAATGAAGTTAAAATTCCGTTTGTTGTGGTGTTCAGTCTTATTCAATACTGCATATCAAACCTGCATTGATTAATTTTGTGCGTCGATGATGAAACAAACTTATTGCTACATAATGTATGTGATATCCTTCCATTATAATTGCAGGGTGGTTCAAAATTATTCAAATTTTTGGGGTAATAATTTCTTCCTTACAATTTAAAATAAAACAATATTAATCTCATAATGTCCATTGAACATTGTTCATTTTTTCATATGCACGTGAATTGTTATCGCATAAGACTAGAATTCGTAACCTTGTCTAGTTTATGACTTGTTTGATGCACATTTTTAGGAGAGTGCATTTTTTTATGATGTGATGGTGAATATGTTGTTGAACAAGAAGGAAAAATTATTGGTATGATAGAAAATACTATTTTATTGAAGAATGTGTAGTTGAAAATGAATAAAAGAATGAGAATGAAATTTAGAACGTGGCTCAAACAGTGGCTTAATAATAGATTGAGCATACATATTTAGCCCTTGTTTAGTATAAATTAAAATTTAAATTAAAGTCAATAATTAATTTTAACCATATATTTTATAAGATTCATAACTTTTCAAATATACATTTCATCAAATTTTATCAAAATTTACCTAAAATCTGATTTTAATTGGGGCTTAATAGTTCAGCTTTAGGTGAAAGTGATTGATTTATTTATATGGTCTTTTCAAATATGTATTTTAGTAGTTTAAGTAATCAAATTGAGACTATCGAATTTGACTTACAACGTACCTTGCAAAATGACAACATTTGCATTGTTGAAATGGTTACTTCTTTGTCACCACGCCCCTTGGAACATTTGGCCAAGGTGTGTTGGCCAAGACACGATTCATGCTCTCAAAGTGTCAATTTATGTTTTCAAGTGGTTTGGATTAGAAAATGCGTTTAGAAAAAAATGAATTTAAAAAAATTAAGGTTAATCTAACCAAAGTTGATATACTTAAAATTCCCTTATAAAGGAAAATATAAAATTCTCTTCAATTAGTTGCAATTTAATTATTACCTTTTATTATATGTTGATACTTGAAGATTTTGTTCATACATAATTTTGAATATGCATGCAAAGAGAATTTCGAACTAAAAGTTTATTGAAGGATTTGGTAATAAATTATTTAAATAAATTATTATTATTATTAAATATTGACAAATGCAAACTTATCTATAAAAAAAACATATTCATAAATTTATAAACTAAAACAAGATTATTTATTTTTCACAAATGAGTAGTTTGAATATGAATTATTACAGTATTTCAAAAAAATATCGTAGTATCCTTTTTATTTGATATTTAATTGTACGTTAATTACATTCATACCACAACTTTTGTTAATCAAACCATATTTGTATAGCAATGAAAGTATTCAATCTTTTCTTATTTTGCAAAAATGTCTCTAACTTGTTTTTTTTTAATCAAATTCTCATCTTTAATTAATAGTCATGTTTTATGTCACAAGATGATTTTTTGTTCGCATATTATGTTAGCGTGTTTTTTAATGAGGACAAATATTTTGTCAAACTTTTACATTTTTTTTTTGTTTATTTAAGAATAAATAAGTCTTTTTATGCCCCCTTACATACTTTTTGGGTGAACAACGTAACTAAAGACAAGATGCATTATTTAATAGAGCGTCGAGGATTGCAACGACAACAATTGGGGACAAAAGAGAAAAAATGAGCAAAGATTTTGAGATAGGACTCATAAATTAGCTGGTAGTATATGTGATACTCAAAAGCAGAAATAAGTAAGGTTAATGTTATTTTTGAAATGTGAGGTGTCTATGATGTTATCATCTAGTAGTAGATTTTGAGTACTTTTAGCTTTTCAAATTATTTCTAATTAGAATATCATCTATGATGTTAATTTGTTAAATTAATTTTTTTTTAATTATAAGAACTCTGCTTTTATTTCATAATTTTAAAATAAGTATAGTAATATTACATGTTGTCATAAAAGTAAAAATAAATTTTAAAACGCTACTAATTATAAAAGGACATCATTTTAATCAATGTCTATTTTAATAATTGTGTATAGACAACAATAAATCACTTTTGTTTAGCAAATGCTAAAATGTTGTATGAAATATACAGCAATTTTGATTCAAAAATTTAACAATACTTAATTGGTTCTTCTTTGAGCTAATTCTTTCAATAGTAAAATAATAATAATAAAAAAAATCTCTTAAAAGTAAAGTAATACCAAATCAAGTCTAGATGAATTATAAAAAAAGGAACCCATTCTATTTTCTTTGGTTGCACCATGAGTTTGTTCTTTATTTTCACATTAATTTTTATATTATCAAACTAATAATATGTAAAATTGTCTAATGAAAACGAGTAATACTATTCATAATCAGCGATCATAACAGCATATTATTTGAAGCAATAGAGTTACATGAAATTCATGTTTCAAATAAGAAGTTGTTACATAGGATAATTATTGCAATAGTTGATATAAAAAATACAGAAACACATTCATTCGCTACTACTTTTTGACAACAGTGATAGAGATCAACTTGCAAAATAATAGGTAATAAGCTCACACTTTAAACACAATTAGATTAAAAAAAGTAAATTTGTACACAATATTCAATCATTGAGACTTTTAAAGAGAAATTTTGGACCACTCCAAATTTGTCTAGTCGTGATGTAGAGTCATTCCATTTTGTAGAACTTTCATTTAAATTTTAGATAGAGATGTACATATGAAGTGTGGTGAGTTGAACACAACTCAAACTCGACTACATCGGACATGTGCGTTGGAATTTTTCTGGACAGTTGGTGGTTGAACAATAGACATTTATGGTGATTATTGAGATTTTCAATTTTAAAAATTGGAAAAATTTGTTGGCAAATTATGTGGGACACCAAATTCTCATTGACAGCTCTAAAGATTACAGAAAATTTAACATGAAATTTTAATGAAAACAATAAAAAAGTTACTTCATAAACGAAATTTTAAAACAACCCTGATTGGTATATGGAGCCACCTTTTGAGTTAAAAGAAACCCAAAAAAAAAAAATTCACATTTAGTTTTATATAATTTAAGTAGTTTTAGGTTAAATCGGTCAAAATTTAGAGATCATTAGAAGGTTGAGTGAGTTTATTTGAAAATGACTGATAGCAATAACATATTGAAGTTAAAGTTCGGGATTTACAATTAAAAAAAATTGGATGATCATGTTTGACTATTTTACCCTTTTCTTCTATTGATTGACCTTCTTTGGAAAATCCTTATGATAAGGAATGGCCAGCCACCCACTATATAAAGGGCCACAAAGAATAGTTGAAGCACTCGTTTATGTTGAAGGTGATGTGCATGGTCAAACCTCATTCATTTCGGCGAGAAACCAGACAAAATATTAATCATAACATAGAAGTAACAATTTTGAAACAAAAGAGGAAGTGGTTAAAGTGCGATTTGATTTCTTTCAAAAACAGAATTAAGCTAGTCAAAATACTATTTATGATGGTCGATTTTCTATAAAAGTGTCAAATCGGATTGAGTTACTTTGATTGGATTCAATTTGATCCTTTTACGGGTTTATTACTTGAACGTGGCTATCTGTTAACATTTTTTAGTGATTAATAACAGTTTATCTATCAAAAGAAAGTACACATATTTTTAAATCAAAACGAAATTCGTTTATGTTATTGAACCCAAAATTGAACTGAACTAATCAATTCTTGAATTAACTTAGACTCCAATATAAGTATACTATATTAAAGATTAGATAGAACTAGGCAACTAGCTCATTACAAATTCATTTTCTCTAGTTCTTATAACTTTATTCACTCAATTATCAGTACTCTAAATTCCAACCCCAGCCTTGCCACCCCTGTTCCCTAATCTACCATTGCAGCATCTCCAACACAACGTCGCAAGTCGGGATACGGTTACATGAAAGGTGAGATATTTTTACAAGATGTTTGAACCATAATGTCTTGTACACTTTTTTTCTCGATCGTGGTTCGACCTTTATCGTAAGGTTGACGGGGTCCAAGGGGTAGTAGGTCCCCTGGTATAGGGGTTCAGTTTGCAAGGGATTCTGCAGGCGAAATGTTTCTAGTGTTACAATGGAAGTTGGAACTATAGGAAATTCACACAAATATTAAGTTGTCATTGTATTTTCAAGGATAATTATATTAACGCAATAGTTTTTATTAGCTGCACTATATGTTAACTGCATATAATGTCATCAAATTTTGCTCATTGTAACACTAATATTCTTAATTTTGTTCGTCAAATTCCTATTTTCAATCATCTATTAATTTACACATCTCATCTGGGTGATAATTTGTCAAAATATTTTGTTTACGTGCTTTAAAAGCAAAGATTGGGGGACCATAAGTACAATTTAAATGTGAAGTAACTAACAAAAATTGTGGTAAAATATAATTATCCATTTTCTAGTTATACAAAAGGTATTAGGGGAGCCTTCGTTTCGTGTATTATAGTTGAGAAAAAAGAGATTGAGGCATGAGTTAAATACAATTTAATTCTCTTATTCGATAGAGTGTAATTCGAGTTTTCACATTAAGGGTATAGTTAAGATCGTCGAAAGAGATTCATGTTTAACATTTTGTCAAATAAATTAATGGAACCAATAAAGAGAATTAACCAATTAACTAAAACCTAAGGAGCAACCTGGCAAAAGGTACAAAAACTCCCCCTTTTGGAACATTCAATCATGTACAATACTATTGTAACATTTGACCTAATTAAAGCTTAATTGCCAATTAGATGCATTCTGAATTCATTATCTTGTTTGAACAATTAACCACGTGGGAATTACTCAGCTTTATTTGCTTGTCTATTCATAAAATTTTTAAAAGGGACATTTCCTAACTTAAAAAAAAAAAAAAAACAGATGTTTGATTATGATTTTGTGATTCAAATATGAATTTTTTTCACATGTCATAATTCTATAATATAAAACGGCTAACATTAGACAGCACGTATGCTGTCCACGTAAACGTTATCTTGTTAATTAAATATCTTAGGACAAATAATTACATGTTTCGTTCTAATAAAAGAGTTAATTTCAATCTTTATGTCATATGAATTTTATTTTTTTTGGTGTTCTTACTTTTTCGACAAGAGAATTAGTTGATATTCAATATATTGCTCTATGTCATATTTATCTTATTTTGTCGGTAGCTTCACATTTTAATTGAGAGAGAGAGAGAGAGAGAGTTAGTTGTACATATTTTATTTTGCCGAATTTCGATGTTATTTGTCATGTATATCTTATATTGGCGATATTTCCGAGAGAGTGAGAGTTCATCCTCAATAAATTGATCTAAATCATGCCTATCTTATTTTGTTAGTCATTTTTTTTGGTGAGACATAGCTTCGAGATTATATTCGTGCATATTTAATTTTATCAATGTTTTATGCATACTTTAGTTATACCGTACTTCATTCATGATGTCATATAACTTGTAGATAACCTTGTCGAAAGAATAACAAGATGAATTCCAAAATTTGTGCAAAATATTCCATCTCGAAGAGGCAAAAAACTAATATTATAGGGTAAAATTCATTCGTGGTCATTTATCTTTCAATGAAATTTCATTTTTTTTTCGTTTGATCAATTAACAAATTTCGTGGAGCTGACTTGATTCGAAAATATAAATTAAGCGATTCAATTTTAACAAAATGAAAGTTCATTTTTAAGTACATGACACATCTAAGTTGAAATCTAAATTCGTTACCTCCATGATTTTTTTTTTCTCCATTAATTTACTATAGAACACTCTTTAGAAAGTGGAAAACATCACCTTTTATTTAATTAGATATTGATATTTGTTACGATACAAAGTCAAAATTGTGATTTCTTTTTATTATACATTATTATTATAAAGTTGTACCATTGGATCCTATTGAGATCTCACATGGTCCTTGAAGTGATTAATTACATGCATCGCATGGTTGTACACAAATCAGTGGAGGCACTTCGCATCATTTGACATAATGTCTATATATCCATGCAACGAATTAATTAAAATTTGGAAACACCTCGAATCAGTTGATTCAATACAATTCTATAAAATAAATTTGATTCTGAGAATTGAGAATGATTAAAACCATCGGGTTCTCGATTTTTAGTTGAACCAAAAATTTGATTGACTCGAGTATTTTTCATGCAAGATGTTCGTTTGCCGCTTTCCATTGTATGAAATGTACTGGGTTGAACTAGAGTGTGGATAATTTGGTTCTAGTTCAGCCCCATTGTTACTTACAAAATCAACAACTTCGTTTGTGAAAATCCATCACTATTCAATAGATAAATCTATAGCTGAAGTATATCAATATATAATGATTTGAACTATTTCTTTTAAAAATGTTGACATTTTAAAATGGAACCCAAGTTTTATTATGATATCAAAATCCAATAAGTTCAAACGAACAATTCGATTCTATCAAAATTCAAACAAGTACGAGGATTTATAGATTGGTCTATTCAAGAAAACTATTATCTTGCAGGGCATATTATGAGATAAATTTCACACTCGTTATATACTGAATTATATATCAATACATAAAAAATTTTGCTACCATTCTTAAAAAAATCGACCTTCCATTATGGAACCCTAAATCTCAATACAGTTCAATCACATATTTTTTAGAATTTGACTGGAGTGAATTATGTTCATTTCTTTTCTAGAAGGGGGAAAATTTAAGATATGTTTAAAAGCTCCTGAATTCTCAAAAAGACATCGTGATTCATGGATTCCACCTTTTCTATTTAAAAGTAACCAATAAAGATAATTAACCATTAAACTAGAGGCTAATGAAGAACATGTGAAAGGTACAACACCCCTTTTTGGGACATCCGTTCATGTACAAGATTAGTGAATGGTTTGACTTAATTAAAATTAAATAACCAATAATTAGATTCATTCATTCTCAATTTATCATCTCATCCAAAAAATTACCCACGTTGAATTTAATCAGTAGAGCGCTTTAGTAGCATGTCCATTTTAAAAGGAAAATTTCCTAACTTATTGAAATACATCGAACTTCTAATATTGAATATTCGAATTTGTTCATGAGGTATAGTGCTAGAAAGTCCTCTCTCAAATCCTCAATTCACGATTTTTTAGGTTGTTGAATGTCTTACTTGTACGAGTGGCCTACATTGGGACAAATTATATTTGACAACATAACTACTATTGATTTTTCGTGTTGACTTTCTTAATTGAATAGATATTTCAACTCGAGGCATTGATCTTCATGTAACGTATGGGCTTGATATAATATGATTGGATGAATGAAATTTTTTGGAAACTTGTTGAAATTAGTTAGTTCACATGCACGTTCGAACTCGCTAGTGAACCCATGTTCCAATAAGTTCATATATATACGTTTGAACACACTAGTAATTTAACTGAATATGCACCAATTTAAATTTGATGATAGTCGAGTTATTTATGGAATATATAGAAAATTGTGTATCTGAGCAGGAATAACGCAAAATCAAGATTAAACATGGGAGGTTTTAATTGCTATTGATGTTGTTCTTACTTTTTAAGTTTTATATTATTTTTTGAGTTGAAGGTCACATTAGGTGTTACGCGTTAGTTCGTGCCACTAAAATTTTCATATTTGTCACCGACTACATCGTTCGCCTTATTGAGATTCTGCCAAACAAAAAATCGGCGCAGTATTTTTTGTGGGTATCACAGTCACAGGTCATCAAATCTATATTGTAGGTCCAAAGAAGAATCAATTTTTGGCAGAAAAAACAATTTTGTGCCTTTATTTGCAATTTTGACCTAATTTTATTGTTTGACATGGTAAAAGAGTTAGACGGAATTAAACCTTGTAATATTTATTGAACCTAAGGACAATTACTTATTTCTTATCGAGTTAGACAATGAGGGTTGGATAAGTAATCACGAGATTTTATTTTTGTGGGTTTAAACAAGTATTGAAGGGGTAAATGAACTTGTTTTCACTTTTTTTATATATATAAGTTGTCGTCTTCTTCTTCTTCTTATAATTATTTTATATTTATAATAATTTTTCATTATTTGATGGATAAACTTGAATTGTTCGAGCGTGCACTTTAATTGAGATCTTATTATGCTAAAAGTGATTCATATTTTATGTTCACTGCACGATTGTGCTCAAATTAGTGGAGGCACTTCCAAGCATCATTCAATATGTCTCATAGAGCTAAGCTTTATCATTTTTAAGTCGATCAAATATTATTTTTCTCACCATCCCATTTGAATTTTATTATTATAATTATTAGTATATATAACAGTTAATTTCATTTATTCTTCCATCTTTTGGACATCTTTACCGAGATTATATCACTATACATGTCTTTCTAGATTTGACACCGTATTTTTCATAGTCAGTCTCGAATCTAAAATAAAGGAGTGTCCTTGTAAATTAACATGTATGTAAAACTATGTTAATTAGAGTATGAAGAAATGTATCTTTGTTCACTTATTTATTTGTTTCAATATATTATTGTCTTGGTAGAAATAAAGTTTGATCATTTCCTTATTTTGATTTACTAATTTTAATATATTTTCACTTGAGTTTCATAATTAATAACCCTGCATAGTTAAACTTCGTCGTTCAAAAGAAAGATGAAGCTATTTCTACCTTGTTACTCAAAGGGTTAAATCCTAAAATTTTCATTGTCATTTGTCAAATGTTGTGACAAATTGTTGTGTCCGTGACCTAACATCTATACTAGCTGGGTTCTTATAGGAAGCCACCGAGGGATAAAAGACACAAGCACATTATCCAACATAACCAAAACACTTTTAAATTTGTAATTTTTTAGCTTGCCAAGATTCCCAACAAAGCATGACTTAAAAACCTAGGTTTTACCAAAAAATAAAATCACGTGGGGTCTTTTTTTTTTCCACCCCCTTTAGTTTGACCCCAAAGGGATAATGAATGATATTTAGAATTTTTTTAATTCTTCATCAATTTTTTTAAATATTAGAATTCATTATATATTTCAAGTCAAGAATTTGACTAAAAATTAATTTGATTTATACATTGGAGAAATGAATTGAGGGTATGTTTGAGCCACATTATTTTGGAAGAATGCATTCTGAAATTGTAGATTGATGGAGAATGTGTGGTTGAAAAAAGAAGAAAAAGTTATTGATGTGATGGAAAATATTATTTTATTGAAGCATGTGTGGTTGAAAATGAGTAGAAGAATGAGAATGAAAATTTTAATGTGTACCAAACAGATGCTGAATATATAATTATAAATAAATAATTTTCTGTTATTTTAGGTTTGTGGAAGACTGATTTGACCAACTCCCTTTGAATGGGAACTTCATTTCTAATATACCAATTCTAGACCAATCTACCACTAAAGATCCATCAAAGTACAACAAAATTGCTAGATAAACATGAAAAATAGAAATTAATAAGGAGCGCTTGAAAATACAATAAATCAAAGTACAAACATAATTAAATGGTAAAGATAAAATAATTTTTTTTGTTCGTGCTCATAAATTAGAAATAAACGATTTTAATAATTAATCATTTATGTTTTTGTCTAACTGTTAATTCACCTTTCATCTCTCTTTACACCCTTTGTCTCCTATATGAACCCCCCCACCCTCAAACATGAACCCCCCACCCTCAAACTTTCTCTCGAGTCTTGATCAAGCCATATTTACCTATCAACCAGAGGTTGCGAGGTGGGATGGGCATGAGTGGAGGCAAGGATTAGGGGTTGAGAGCATGGGCGGAGCCCAATAAGGACCTGCGCCCACCCTGAACTTCTGGGCTCAACCTTGGCCCAGTTTTTTTTTTTTTTTAAGTATAAACTAATTTGCTACCCAATCCAACTGTCCAAACCCAAGACATAAACACTACCCAGCCCAAGCCCAAGATATAATTCACTATTCAACCCAATCCATTCCAAAAAATTGATAACCCAAATATCCAATCACCCAAATTGAAAATCAAAAACCCAAATTCACAATCCCTAAAATTTCAACTCCCGTCCGTCTTCAAGCTTCATCGACCTCCGACTGGACCGCCTCACGCCCTCACCGCTCCAGCTAGCCTCCTGTCGCACTTTGTAGCTCAGTGTCGGGCCAGCGATTCCTCGCACAAACTTCTGTTGCTCAAGTTTCGGGTGCTGGTGTGGCGTGCTGCCTGCTTGACTGCTTCGCCTCCGTGTCGGCGAGCCGCGAGCTGCGACTAAGACTCCGACACTCCATAATACTCACATAACATCATTTGCAGTAAGATTTTGTTGAGCAATTTCCTCAATAGCTTCAGTTTTTCCTAGAATGTCAATAACGAAAATCGTGTTTCCACCGTAGGTCATACCAAAGCAAAATCTTGACCCTACGATATCTTGGAATTGAGTTCTTCATTCACAGATTAAATCAGTCCCAGATTGAAGATCTTCATTTGCATTGTTATGTTCTTCAAAATGGTATATACTGAGGTAATGTTAAATTGTTAATAATGTTTTTCCTTACATGATTCTATATGGGAATAATGGTATTTTGTTATTGGGAAATTAGGTATGATCATTTCATTTTACTGAAAAATTCATTTTAAAAGTCGTTAAATGTCAATGATTTGCGTATACTGTACAACATATTTTTCGATATGTTAATATTAAAGTGGAGTCGAATTTGGACATGTTTCTAGTAAAACGTTTAAATAAAAAAAGATAGACAAGAAAGTTTCATCATCTTTCCTGAAGTGAGGAAATATATTGTGTGTGTTAATTGTTGGTGAAT
>CAIGRP010078473.1:0-19221 GCA_903798385.1 Fraxinus cuspidata
AAACTTAGTAAAGAAAAATTACAAGAGAATCAAGAAAAAGCCCAAACTTCTGTTTGCTTACGGGCTCAGCCCATTAACTAAAGCCAACTCAATTTTAACCCAAAATTGCTTAAAATTCACCATTTTTACGATGTCGTTCTTGAACGCAATTGTTGTATACCTATTCTCCCAAGCAGAACTGTAGAGAGAGAAATGGCGGCAGCAACGTTCAGATATATAGTCCAGCTACACAAGGATGTGCCAAAAGCATCTAGATTTTACTCGGAAGGATTGGGATTCAACATTAATATCTGCACTATCCGGTGGGCCGAGCTCCATTCCGGCCCGCTCAAGCTCGGCCTCTTGCACTCCCCCAGGTCTGTTTCGACTCTATTCAGGTTTCATTGTTCTTTTTCTAGAATTATACTCGTTCTATTTAGAAATTTTACCCAATTTTTTTTTTTATTATTTTTTTATAGCTTATGAACATTGAAAGTAAGACTAAAATGTATACATTTACTTGGGCTCTTAGACGAGATTAAGGGAAAAGCCCCGGCTTGAAATCTCTCTGCCACTCATTAATTAAAAAAATTAAGGAAAAATGTAACCAAGATTCGTGATTGCTTCTTAAAGTTGCATTTATAACTAGGGATGCTAACAGATGTTTTCCGCCAAATTTTTTTTTTTTTTTAATTTAATGGACAAATGGAATGGATGAGTGCTGACATTCTTCAACTGTGATGAGTTCAACTTGCTAAAGGCGGAAGGACTGAGTTCTATCGGGTGAAATTGAGTTACTCTTGCATTTTCAACCAATGCTCTAATTTTTATAAGGTGCAAGTGCAATAGATTGTTATTTGTGCAATAAATTGAATTATAAAAGTATGATTTTCAGTGCAATTTACTAAGGAGCATGCACATAGTTCATTGATTAAGGATATGATATTTGTAGAAATCTTTTATCCAAATCATTATGTAAATTTTTCTAGGCAACTAGATGATTCTTTTTTAAAGAAGGTATGGGTTTAAATCTCGGAATTTACTTGAGGGCATGCTCATAGTTCACAAACATCCTATTTTTAATGTAGCGGGCGTTCGGATGGTTCAGCGTGCCACTGTTAACACTATCGATGCTTTTTCTGTCCTATGTTTGTTAACTGATATAAATATTGAGGTCTCTTGGATAAAGTCCAGATGATGAAGCATTTCTGATCAAATTATGATACTGTCTTCCACTTTTAATATGAATGTGGCTATGCACTGTTCTAATAGTCATGACTAATTCTGCTGTGGATAGTAATGTTATTCGTTGCATATTTAGACAACTTTTTTTCTCTCAAAAGTTGTAGGTGGAATTGAGATGGCTCTTGTAGTTATCTGATACTTTTACGGTTTGATTTTGGTTGAAGAGATTTGATGATCTTACAGTCTTAGGAGTCTCTCATGAGGAGCAGTGGGTGGCAGCAGCGTGAACCTTCTCCTGTGTCAGATTCTTAGACATTATTAGTCTGGAAGAAAACTTACTTCATCTTTGGCTTTGTACTAATCCACATCAAAATATAACAACCAATAATTTATGAATCATATCAATATGTGAAGCTTTAATTTTATGTTTACTGGTTTTGTAGTTTCTCGGGTTGCGTATTTGCTTCTTGAGAGGAATGAAACATTTACAGCTGTGTTTCTTCTGAACTGTGTTACACTCATCAGTTAAACATGATAGAGACAGGTCTTCTCCATCTTTGCTAAAAGGTTTACGTATAAGTTAGTAAATTTTAAGTAAATAACCTTTTGTTGGTGAGGTGAAAGTCGGAAATCAACGAAAGAACCTCCTACCTTACAGTCAAAATATGTAATTCTTTTATTCGTAGGGGGAATGTAATTTCTCCAAACAGATACAGGAACAACTAATAAGTATTTTCAGTAGCTTTTAAGCTTAGCCAAACGCTTTGTCTTCTTATAATTGCAGGATTTGATTGATATCATCTCTTTTTTTCTTCAAGGGGTTCTTGACTGTCATTATTTGCTTTCCGTTGTTTTTTCAGTGATCATGTTGAGCAAAAAGGATACTCATCACTCCTATCTTTTACAGTGACTGATATCAACAGTACGGTGACAAAACTGATGGCTTTGGGTGCAGAGATGGATGGTCCAATCAAATACGAGGTCCATGGAAAGGTAATCTCCCAAGCAGTTAAACTGTAGATTTTTGGAATCAATTTTTACATTAGAATCCAAACATGTTTCGCCATGTTATATTTTTCTTGGCTAAGCTTAAAAATAAGTAAAACTTCTTGTTTTCAAACATATTCGGACAACTAACATGTTTTTACGTTCGAGTAAAATCAATATCTTAAAACTTGCTTATTTACTTGCAAGTTGATTTTGTTAAGCTTAGCAAAACATGCTTAATGGGCAAAGATGTCATATAGGTCCTGCTAACTCTAAATTTGCAATCACAGATTACTCAGAAAGCTTAATTTGTGTTTTCGTTCCTCTGTGTCCAGATTATGTAAACTTGATCTTGATTCTTGTCATGGCTTAACTAGGTTGTGGCCATGAGTGTCGACGGCCACGTCTTAGGTCTCTACGAGCCTGCTTAGAAGTTGCCAAGACAAGCACGAGCGATTGCAAGAATTTGGAACGTATACCTCTTTTAAATATGCCTGCTGAAGGACGAGATTATTTCACAGAAGTCGGGCACACATCGAAAAACCGTGTATACTGTTCAAATTTTGAAATTTCGAGGTAGTAAAAGGAAGGTGTCAAGGATGCATGAGCTGTGCAATTTTTTAGATTCAAGGGATCATGATTGTTAAATGCAGTTCCTTGTCAGGTACTGTTTTGCACAACATGATTTATACTGATCTGTGATCATAGTTTGTTTTAGATATTTTCAATTTATAAGAAAGCGTGGTCTAAAAACACTTTTATAGGACCCACAAGTACTACTACGTACATTCACACAGTAAAGTTTGGTCTCTATAGTGTAATAAATCAACAATAGTAAATATCTTAGCAGAAGAATTAGGCTAGTATGGCTTTACATTGGCAATCTTTTTTACTTGGTTTGGTCAAAATATAACACGTTTGTCTTTAGAGGTAGGCAATTTTTGACCGGTGAAATTCTATCCTGACCTAACTTTGTGGGCCCTATCATAAATAACAGGGTCGACATAGCGTTTGTTGAATCATCACGATGATATATTATTATTATTATTCTATTTTGCAATGCATATATCGTTGCACCTTTAAATGGCGTACAATCTCTTGCAGATTAAGAACTAAGCGAATATTATCAACCCAAGAGATCCCACTATATTATAATAAGACATCAATTAATGTTTGGTTCTATATTAACAACTAATTTTATTTGCTTGTCTTTTTTGATCTACTTTCGTGGTTTATGATTATAAGATGACCAAAAACTTTTGGAGAACTAATTGAGTTTTGTACACACGTTGACTAGATTTTTGTGCAGTGTCATTTGGTATTAGACGATTAATCGTTGTAGTGTAATATATGATGTTTTCAATGAAGATGTTTATCTTATTTAGCGTGGAATTGGGGATGGCAAAAGGGCAGTATAGGATGAGTCGGTCATAACCACTCTGTCTTGTCAAGTATTTTTGTCACATTCCCCATCCTTCTATCTGGTTAAAGTGGGACGAGATGGATTTGGGTTGAAATCGGGCAGGGCGGAGCAAGGGGCCATTTTATAGCCCTGTTTATTTATTTATTTTAATGTCCTTAATTAATAAATATTATTATTTTTTAAATTTATTAAGAACAATTCATATTCTCTTTTAAAATATAATAAATCTTTATTTTTGTTTGATAAAAATTTTTAATTAATATTAAGCGGGCCGGTCTATGATTTTCGTACGCCTCATACTGTTTCGAGACAATGATCTCTGTCACGTACTCACCTTATTTACCCGATTAGGTAGGTAATCTCAATTCCATTTGGGACGGGGCACGCGAATGGTAAGTAGAATGAAATTTTTTGCCATTCCTGTGTAAAAGTGCTGGATGCGAGAAAGACATGAAAAACTTGAAAAAGACAATAAAGTGGACGGGGCAAGCGTGGATTAAAAATTCCTTATCTATTGTAATTTTTAATTAAATAATTATTTTTCAAAAAAGTTTAAAATTTTTAATACAATTTAAGTTGAAAAATTAAAAATAAAATAAAAGGAATTGAGGCAGAGTCAAGAAATTTGGGAGAGAATTTCAATCTCATTTGAATTGGGATAACGCGGCGAGGGATATAGAATTTTGTCAAATAGAAATAGAGATAACTAACTCGAAAGTCCATCTTTATTAAGCTAAACTATTAGATCCATTTTTAAGAGTAAGTAGAATCATAAATCCTTTTTGACACGTGATTTTTTAACAAACGAAATAACGTTGATTAGTTCATCATAACACTTAAAAACTGCAATACCTTTTTTGAAATTATTATGAATAAAATGACTTTAATAATCATTTTGAAATTTCTTACCCAGTGACCATGGTTGAAATTAACTCTTGTTCAAATATAATTACAATTTACATAATCGCATCAAATTATTATTACAGGCATTTATGGCTGAAACTCACCCAATCCACCAAATTCCAAGGAATTTATTAATTTGATTGACCCAATCCAAACCCTAGGCTTTGTCTGTTTAGTAGATTATCAGACGACTTTGAGTGGCTAGAGAGAGAAAATGAGGGATGCGGGACTGGATTTATTTGATCCGAGGACGGCCGTGATGGACTCCGACTACGACCTTTCGCCGTCAAACGGTCGTGAACAGGAGGATTTCGGGTTTGCCTTCAACGACAGCAACTTTTCGGACCGAGTCCTCCGAATCGAGATCATACCCGACTCTCTGGACACCCGCCCCGACTCGGAGGGTTGCCAAACCCTGACTGATTGGGCGACGCGCAAGAGCAAGCACCGCCGTGAAGATATCGTCGAGAAGCAAAATGGTGAGTCCACCTTGCAGTAGTCAAGTATGTATAGATACACACGCTTGACCATTGACGATTTTGGGTTATGTGGTAATTGTATCTTATTGTGATAGTTTTTGATGTACGTGTTCTTATTAATTATTACTATTTATGTGTTGGATTGGATTGGAAAAAATACAATCTTGTTAATTGCGTTTATTTTGAAAGTGGAGCTAGATAAAAAGAAAACATAATTCAAAGGCTGAGGATGTGAAGGTTTTATGTTTCATTGTGGTTCACCTTCAATTTTTTTGTGGTCTATATCTGGATTGCCAGTGTGGAGATACCAGTCACGTAGTTGCAATTTAGGGAAAATAACTGGGAAATCATTAAATAAATATAATTCTCAACTTTTTGACTATGGTTTTTCCAATATTTGAACTTTTTCAATTCGATGTTGCATCAAAATAGTGTAGTTAGGCAGAGTTGATTGACAATTTGGATTTTGTAAAAAAGCGAACTTCCCATTTCTAATTCCAATTTCACCTTGTTCCATGCCACCAAGTTTGTTATTGGGTTCACTTTGCTTCTTTTCTTTTCCTCTCAGTGTTGATCATATCGCAACATGAACCTGATTTTTTTTTTCTGTTAAGATATTGTAATAAGCTATGCTTCTCATCAAAATATCCTTTTCTGGGTTTGGACCTAACCCTAATTTGTTGCTCCTGTAGAAGTTATGGGTTGAAATTTAACTATCTTTTCCAGATATTCTGTTGCATGTGCTTTATTGCTGCAATTTTGTGTAGTTTTTAAAACCTCTTCTCATTCTTATGCTGGTATGGGTTGTGCTGATGTTAATCAGACATGTGCCACTCGTTTGCAGCTTTGGATATCAACATTCGCCCGGAGGAGCAGACACTTGATTGTCAGCAGCCTGATATCGAGGTTTGTGTGGATGATGATAATCACGATGAAGAAGAAATTCCAATGATTGAAGAATTGTCCCCAGGTATTAAAAGAAAAACATTCATCATCACTTTCCCATTCATCTTTGGGCAATATCTTTATAACTGGTCTAAGAATCCACGCAGTGTTTTGACTAGTTCTGGGGGAACTGACAAACTCTATTAGGCATTTCAAGTCTAGATTTAAAATTGTGAGACAATTGAAAATCAAAACCATCAATGTTCTGTTTCTCAATGCCATCCTATATGTTCGAAGACATCAAGATGGAAGACTGATATAAGATTTACTCGTGTACTAGATACAGGAGGTTTGCTTTCGGGGATGGGAGATTTATTGCCAATGGGCCATGGCATCAAAGGGTCCGCTTGGTATTGGTTATATGCTGAATAGATTACCTATAGAGAATGTTATAATTGGGGACTGCAGATAAAACAAGATCAAATAGCTGGTCAGAGATTACTTTGTTAAAATTTATCGTTCTCTAGTTAAGAAAAATTTAAGTAATATTCCACATTTAGTGGATATATAGTATCCTAAATAGCTGGCAAATGAAGGATCAAGTAAATCTTTATGCCAATTTGTATTTGCATATTTCCATCATAGTTATATACTTCAACATATTTTGGTGTGCACAATTTGGTAAACCACGTGGACTGCCTTGCATCTCTCTTTACAAAAATCTGCTCTCCTCTAAATTAAAGCTAGCAAATTGCTGATGCAGGAGATGAAGATGCAAGTAGTGATGATTCGAATTGGTCTGACGACAGTTCAAGAGTTCTAAGAGTTAAAACATTACATATTAGCTCTCCAATTTTAGCAGCAAAGAGTCCATTTTTCTTTAAGGTAATTTGAGAATTTCTAGTATTTGTCTCTCCAGGAGATTTTGTATGAATTTCTTGTTCCTTTCTGTGCAGCTATTCTCAAATGGGATGATGGAGTCAGAGCAGAGACATGTAACCCTAAGAATTAATGCCTCTGGTACATAGCACATTGCACCAACTTGTGTTTTTCTAGCTCTGCTTCTCTATCCTATTTTCGTTTTTTAGTTTTCTCAATCCTCCTCTCTTTGAGGAATTAATTGTGGCTAATTTTATTTGTTAGTAATCTGTAATTCCCAAATTTTGCTAATCGTTTGTAGTCAGTTGCATCGTGGAAAGAAACCCAGCAAATATTTCTTTCATATATTTTATGGTCGTGATGTATGTTTAGGTCATGTCCTCTTCAGTATATTTTAGCGTTACTTCTAGTGTATACTTTGGACTTTCCTAAGCTCTTCTTTCTTTTATTGTTTCATTGTTTCTGTTACATTGTTACTTATGCATTATTAATTGCATTTTGCATAATATAACTGTACATATTGCTCCCATCAGTACATAGCTTGTGTGCAGGTTGCAATTCTTTCCTCTTCAATTTCCCTTTTTTTCTTCGTCACAACTTCTCTCTTCAGTGTTATATCGTCTACTAGACAAATATTTTATTATCATACTATGTGAACTACAACTAATATTACTCTTTTTTTAATGGAACAGAGGAAGCTGCCCTCATGGAGCTTCTGAATTTTATATATAGTAATACTTTTACTACAACTACACCTCCTGCTTTACTGGATGTGCTTATGGCTGCTGATAAATATCAAGTTGCTTCGTGCATGAGATACTGTAGCCGCTTATTGCGGAACTTGCCCATGACCCCAGAATCTGCATTGTTATATCTAGATCTTCCTTCTAGTGTCCTAATGGCTGATGCGGTGCAACCATTAACTGATGCAGCAAAACAGTTCTTAGCTGCTCGTTATAAAGATATATCAAAGTAAGTTCCTATGTTCTTCCTTGTTCTACAGAAATACGAAAGTAGAACTTTTTTACCTAATTTTGTGTACTGATTATGTGGAAGACATCAGGCATGCAACACAGACACAGACACGCCGACGCATGAATTTAAAAACCTTAGGACTTGAACACATCAGAGACATGTTACTTTAAATTCTTCAAATTTGTAGATATATTCTATATTTATGGTATTATTTTTTATCTTTTAATAAAATCAACTCTTTCTTAGTTTTTTTTTTTGTACATGATATCTTTTAAATGGAATATGTACCTTTTTGTTATATTAAAATAACTTCAAGTTAAACTATATATTGCATTGTCATGGAAGGAAAATACATAAGGAAAATACATATAGTACGTGGCTTTAAATGAATTTATTATTTTATTTTCCTTCTCAATTTTTTTCCTTGTAGTAGAGGCATAATATTGATATTTTTGAAACTACAAGCATATCTTAATACTATGATAAGTTCTTCGAGTAGAAAGTGATGGAAACTGAATGATAGTTAATTTATACTTAGAAACTAGTGAAGTATTTCCTCTTCGTAGCTGATCAGTGAAATATTTCACGTAGTATCCTCCAACATTAAGACTACAAAGTATGACTATCCACCTGGAGTAGAGTTATTTGTTGTTGTGTAAGTGGTAATATTATGCAATTAGAAGGTTTGCCTGGTAAAATGCTGGACATTGAACCCACAAGGTTTTGGGATCAAAACTCCCTGAGCTTGTTTTGGGTCTTAATAAAAAAAAAACAGCTGGTTTAATTGAACGGTCTCCAGATTTCTTAAAAATGGCAGTTTTGACTGCTTTGAGTGGTTCAATTGCAAAAATATCTAAATAAAGTAACCAGTCTGGTTCTGAATTACATTCTTTTTTTTCCAAATTGTTTGGCTTGATTTATCACTCATCTTATCCTTTTCTTCTCGTGCTTGATGCACAATATTAATATATATATAGATATATTAATCATCTCTTCAGCAGTGGACAGGTATATTCTTTTTTATTTTTTGACGCATAAAGTTTAGCTTGAGTTTTGACATCTCGTCTTCTTGTGAAAAATCATTGTATTGGATGTGAAAACTTTTAGGAAATTTGCGCCATTTTGCTTTTGTCTCTCTGTTCTCTTACTCAGGTGAAAAACAATTTTGCTCTTATATCTCTTGAGAAAAATTACTAATTTAATCATCATCTTAGTTTATTAAAAGCAGTATTTCAATCCTTCCATAGCATTTGATGCTTATTTATCAGTATACACTTCTGTCGGGCAGGTATCAAGAGGAGATTATGAATCTGCCTCTTGCTGGAATTGAGGCAATTTTGTCTAGTGATGATCTCCAGGTGGCGTCAGAAGATGCTGTGTATGATTTTGCATTGAAGTGGACTAGGTTGCATTATCAAAAGCTGGAGGAGAGGCGGGAGATCCTTGGTACTCGTTTAGGTCAATACATACGTTTTCCTTACATGACTCCTCGGAAATTGAAGAAGGTTCTTACATGCAACTGGAGGAGAGGCGGGAGATCCTTGGTACTCGTTTAGGTCAATACATACGTTTTCCTTACATGTCTCCTCGGAAATTGAAGAAGGTTCTTACTTGCAATGACTTTGATCATGAATTTGCGACCAAAGCTGTCCTTGAAGCCCTATTTTTCAAGACTGAGCCCCCACATCGCCAACGACTTCATTCCTTGGAGGATTTGACCTCTACAAACCATCGTTATGTGGAACGGGCCTACAAGTATCGGCCCATTAAGGTGGTTGAGTTTGAACTTCCACACCAACAGTGTGTGGTCTACTTGGATCTCAAGCGGGAGGAATGTGCAAATTTGTTCCCATCTGGACGGGTGTATTCTCAGGCTTTCCACTTAGGTGGACAAGGGTTTTTCCTCTCCGCACATTGCAATATGGATCAACAGAGCTCTTTCCATTGTTTTGGTCTTTTCCTTGGGATGCAAGAAAAGGGTTCCGTGACGTTTGCCGTTGACTATGAATTTGCTGCCAGATCAAAACCCACAGAAGAGTTCATTAGCAAATACAAGGGAAATTACACTTTCACAGGGGGAAAGGCAGTTGGATATCGCAATTTATTTAGCATTCCATGGACGTCTTTCATGGCTGACGACAGTCTCTACTTTATCAATGGCATACTCCACCTCAGGGCTGAGCTTACTATCAGGTGCTAGAGCTAATTTTGTAGTTTATGTCGAGAGTATCAGATTTCTTGCTTAAATCTTGATGCGGCATTTTATGTGTGCCGCGTAATGAATCAGAAGTGAGTAACTCGCATGTAGTTCATACACTCGGATTATGAAAATTCTGCTGTAATGGAATCTTAAAATTATAATGGATGTATGTTTTGTCTATTTATTTTTCTTCGGAATTTGTCTATTTATTTTTCTTCGGAATTGGAGCTCGAAAAAGGGGAAAGAAAAAAAAAAACCCTCTATCTTTGCTTAAGGTATATTGTGTTCTTCATTGCAGCCTGCAAGAATAGGGTATGTTTGTAAAATTGTATTCCTCAAGTTGGAATGAAGTAAAGTTGGAATTATACACAACAAAAAAATAATTTGGATTAATAGCTAAAAAATTTGGATTAATAGCTAAAAAACCCCTTAAAGGCGTTTACATTTGCAATATATTAATCTATTGAAAATCGTAGAAAACCTCCATGTTTGAAACCTTTTGTGCGAAAAATATTCTTACTGTCAAGATCTGTTAAATTTTCGGTTAAAAAAGTCAAAAATGTCAAAATAAAAAAGAAATAATTGCAATTTCAGTACCCAAACTTTTATTTTTCTCACAATTATACAACAGGGATCCCTAACCCCGCCCCATCACCATCACCCATGGCAAAACCAATCCAAACCAGGAGAGCCACCGGACTGTCAGGTGAAGATTAACTGGGGAATAAGAAGAAGCAGAACTGAAAGGAAGAAGAAGAAGTCCAACAGCAATTAACAGAATTTGGAATTGCAACGACACCGTTTAATGACACCGTTTTGCAGAAATAAATTGTAATAGGTTTGTTTTATTACTTTCAGTTGGGGAAATGCGTCTTTTGAAGGGATATATATAGCAGCTCAGGTACGAAGGGAAGGTCTGTATTGTTTTTCTGCCAAATTTCAGTGAAATTGTTGATTGAATCAACATCTTTCTCATCTCTTTCTTCTTATTTTCCCGTTTTCCCCACCCCAATTTCTGTCTTTCTTCATTTAACTGGTTAACACTCAGCTGATTTCATCTGAGATCGATTTCTGGCTAGTTACGGTCAGCGAGGAGCTGGAGTTGGAGTCCAACCGTAACACGGACTCGTCACCAGCCTGCCACCATCACCGTCGTCGCCCCAGACTACGCAAAATCACAATCAAACAAAAACACAAGCACAATTACAAAAATCAAAACGCCAATCAAATCGTCGATCACTCAGAAACTTTCGCACTAGAAATCAAATCCATAACTTTGCGGAACCCAGAAATCAACCCCCATAAATCTCGATACTTCGCATGCTTCGTAGAAAACAAATCCCAAAAATCAAACCCCACATCATCTTGCTAGTTGCTTGTAAATTGATCTGCCTATGAACTCAGAAATCAAACCCCATAAATCTCACCAATTTGATTTCACTTATCTGAATGTGAAATGTGTTCTGCACGTGAATTGATTTTGGGTGTGGTTTGGGGAGTGGGCTGGAGTTTGAGGACGACCATGACTATTCAAAAAATTATTGAGGGAGAATAAAGGACGGACTAAATGGCCGCAGGGACGGCAAAAAAACTGAAGATTGTGAAGAAGTCATAGATCTGAAAATCAATGGGTATTGATGATTTCATGTTTCTTACTCTTTGACAAAAAAATGGTATTTATAAGAAATGTGGAAAACTTGGCTTCTAAGAATGTTGGGGTTTTCTGGGTTTTGGTTTGTAGCGTTGGTGGTGGGGTGAGTGGGGGTAGGGGTTGGGAAGAAGAAAAGAAATTTTGGTTTTGGTTTTTTATCTTTTTATTTTTCATCTTTTGATTTAATTGTTTCAATTTAATTGATTTTTATGTGAAAAATACAATATATATGTATATTGCTTTTTTTTTCTCTCTTTGGAAGAAGATGAAGTGGGGTGTGATGAAAAATAAAATTTTAAGAATTTGGGATTATAGGTGACATATATAAAAAATTTGAATTTAATTTTTTTAAAAAAAATAATAATAAAATAAAATAAATTGGGTACTGAAAGTGCAATTATTATTTTTCAATTTTGATATTTTTTACTGCTTTGACGAAAAATTCAACGAATGTTAACGATATGGGACTTTCACACTAAAGGTTTCAAATATGGAGTTTTCTGCGATTTTTAATAATTAAGGGTATATTGCAAATAAAAATATTTTTAGGGGATTTTCTGCTATTAATTCAAATTAATTTACCCTACTTTTCTTAAATACCAATTTATGTTGTAGTTTTACAATCTATGACTAAATTAAGGTTATGTTTGAACCACATTATTTTAAAAAAATGTATTCTAAAATAGTAAATTGATGGATAATGTGTGGTTGAAAAAGAATGAAAAGTTGTTGATATGATGGAAAATATTATTTTATTAAAGAATGTATCATTGAAAATAAGTAAAAGAATTAGAATGAAAATTTTAATGCGTACCTAACAGAGGCTTATTAATTTTATTAACCCGCTATTTTTCCCACATTGGAGTAAATTGGCCAAAAATTATACAAAATCAAAAGAAATCCCAAGAGGGTTAAGTGGTCCACTCAGGCCCAATTGAGCCCATAACTCAAAGCCTTGCAAATCACGTAAGTTGAATACACAAAGAACACGCTGTCTCCTCCTTTCTCTTCTCTCTAAAAACGATGAACTTTGTGTATTGTCATGTTTTACTTATTGTATTTTGAATGGCATTCAGATGGTCATTAAATTTACACAAGTTACCCTTCATCCATCACCGTCACTCGACAAGCTTATGTGGCTAGACGGAATTTAATGTGGCACGTTGATGGAGTCAAATGATCACTGAACTTGCACAAGTTGCACTCCATTTATCAACGCAAGCTTATCATTCCCTTCTTTTTGATTCACAAAGTATAATACTATATCAGATGCTAAATTCCTACAGCCTGCAGATTGCTTAATTATAAGGGATAAAATGCAATTGATTATTAAGATTACATCCTCAAATAGAGAATTTAACAACTAATATATCAATTTATTCAGTAATTAAATGAATCTCAATGAGCATTGAAGATGGGGCTTTTGATGCCAAATCAATCCAAAATCAATACGAAGGGCTTTGCTAAATGTACATCAAGGGTTACATAATGCATAAATGACATTATGTAATTGATGTAATAGTTGATGTACAAATAGAATAATCCTTTTTAGGTTGGCCGTGCCAAGAAATTATAATTAAATTCAATCCAGTCAAATCAATCGAAAGTGAACTTTGGGTTTATTTTGGAAATTAAATTATGTGCTTTGCTGATCATTCGGATCATCAAACAATTCATGTTGATATATGTGACTATGGAAGGGTTGAGTTAAAAGACGTGTAACGAAGATCGCTTTGATTCTATATTAATAAAATCAATAGACCAGATTGTTCGGAGATGTTTTAGATTATAAAATAGAAAATGTTTTGAGCTCATAAGATTATGCGTATTTATAAGGTAACATCTGTGGTTCAAGTGAAAGATTGTCGAAAAATAATTTATCATGCGAGTCTACATAAAATTCGCAACTATCTCCATTTTTGTGGATCAAGGTACGCTTTCACTTTTATTCTCTTAGTAATTTGGCGCAGGGTAATTGGAATCAATATGAGATATTCTACGTTAAGTAGTAAGGGTCCGCCGGGCCCCTCTCTGAAATAGATCTTTAGTCCTTTGCAAGCTTTGAGGAGGAATTGGAACTCGTTTTCTTTTACTTAGCCTACTAGCTCGTTGACTAGAAGACTTCCTGACATGACCTTTGGTCTTGGTCAACCATTAGTTAGTTTATAAGGTATGTGAAAGGAAGGCCATTTTCTGATAGAATCTCCGTTTAAATTTTCTAACACATACATACGAGATGCCGAAGAACAAAGGAAAGGGTGGTAAGAATCGTAAGAGAGGGAAGAACGAGGCTTATGATGAGAAGCGTGAACTTGTGTTCAAAGAAGAGGGACAGGAATACGCTCAGGTTTTGAGGATGTTGGGGAATGGCAGATTAGAAGCTATGTGCATCGATGGCGTCAAGCGTCTCTGCCATATCCGTGGTAATATGCATAAAACGATCTGGATCTCCGCCGGTGATATCATCCTCGTCGGCCTCCGTGACCACCAGGTATTCAAACTGAGTTTTTTTTTTTTTTCTGATTACTGCAACCATCTGTTTTAGTTTGATCAAAGAAGGATAGTAGAGAAACGTTATGCAAATAAAAGTACACGTTTAAAGAAACTTCAGCTCTTGTTTTGGTCGAATCTAAATGAAATAATTTTCCGATTTCTTTCAAATTCTGAGGCTTGTATGATTCAATCAGGACTACAAGGCTGATGTTATCATGAGGTACTTCGCATATGAAGCCCGGTTGTTGAAGGCCTATGGTGAGCTGCCGGAGAACACGATGATCAATGTGGGTATTGCTGGTGGATTTGGCGAGGAGGACGATGGTGCTGGTTATGATTACATTGAGTTTGATAATCCAGAGACTTCGTTCGTAAGAGATCTAAGGTCCCTTCAAATTTATGATACTTCCGATGATGTTTAAAATTAGAGGGGCGTACCATCTTGTGTGTAACTAACGTTTCAATTGAAGTCATTCGTGAGTGTGTTTATGTATGTAATGTATTACCAGTGAACGTCACATGGATGCGATAATATATGATGTGGTATGTAGCTTCTTTTTCATTTCTTATCCTTGTGTTGTGTATAGCTTTTCAAGTGGGAAATTTTTGTGGGTCGGTTGCGTTTGTGTAACTAACAAATTACATGGTATTCCTGGCTTTGCTGATAGGTCTGTGGGCTTTGTTAAACAACACTATTTGTGCACCTTCGTCAGCTGTTGATGCTTATTGAGGACAAACAACTTGGTTGCTTTGCTAAACGTATATCAAATGTTACATAATGTACAAATATTGATGTAATATTTGATGTACAAATAGAATAATCATTTTTAGGTCGACTGTGCTAAGAAATTATAATTACATTCAATCCAGTTAAATCAATCCAAAGTGAACTTTGGGTTTAATTTGGAAATTAAATTCAGTGCTCTGTTGTTGATCATTCGGATCATCAAAAAATTCATGTTGATATATGTGACTATGGAAGGGTTCAGTTAAAATACGTGTAACGAAGATCGCTTTGGTTCTATATTTAATAAAATCAATAGATCAAATTGTTCGGAGATGCTTTTGATTATGATAGCAAATGTTTTGATCTCATAAAAGATTATGTGCATTTATAAGGTAACATGTGTGGTCTAAGTGGAAGATTGTCGAAAAATAATTTATTATGTGAGTTTACATAAACAATTAATTGTGTATTAAAGATTATATCAAAGATAAGTTGTATTTTATGATGGCCAAAATACATATTAAAAGATGGTTCTTGTCCCCAATTCTTACATCAAAAAAAAAAATACAAAGACTACTTTCGGGGGAAATCGTATTAAAGAGTAAGATCAAGAATTAGCAACTATCTCCGTTTCCATGGATCAAGGTACATTTTCGCTTTTATTCTCTTGGCAGTTTGGCACGAGGTTATTGGTATCAATAAAAGTGTATGGGTCCGCTGGGCCCCACTCTGAAATAGATCCTTAGTCCTTTGCGAGCTTTGAGAAGAGGAATTGGAACTTCTTTTCTTTTACTTGAGCCTACTAGCTTGCTCACTAGAAGACTTCCCGACATGACCTTTAGTCTTGGCCAACCATTACTTTTCCTTGCGAGCTAAGCTACTTAGTTTAGTGAGTCACGTGTACAAAGATGGATTACAAAGGTTTACAAAATGTAACGTGTTATCTTGTCAATCAATGGTTGAAAAAATACTTTTTGAAATCATGCCACGTCATTTTGTAAATCTACTTTTGTCATCCACTTTTGTACAAGTAGCTTAGCTTAAAGGTATGTCAAAGGAAGGCCATTTTCTAATAGAATCTCTTTTGCTGGCCGTTTAAATTTTCCAACGCATACATACGAGATGCCGAAGAACAAGGGAAAGGTGTTGGGAAATTATTTAATTTACCATGTGAGTTGACATATGTAATTAATTGCGTATAAATACTATTTTATAGTTAAGCTCAAAATGAAAGTAATTTAATAAGGAATTAAGTAATTGGACTATGAGCATCTAAATAAAGTGTTAGCCGGATTATATGTGTAGAGACCGGATCCATTAGGATTTGTATTTGATGATGAGTCAAATATTTATGAAAATTATATATAGGATTATGGTCCACAATTCGTATGCAATTTCATTCTTTGTGTCATCTCATCAACTCATGAATAAATAAAGATAGCATATTGAAGATGAAGATCCAAAAACCCATAATCAAAAATCAAGAAGAAGGTTCTGAGCAATTAAGTTGAAGAACAAGAAATCAAGATCAAAATTCAAGATTCATTGTTTAAGATATAAATCAATGGATCAAGGTATGTTCCGCATTAATTAATTTTCTTGGTGATTTGACATGGAGATCTTGGCAATTATGTAAAGTTTATAAAATTTAAGTTACATGAAAAAATTCAACAAGTGGTATCAGAGCCAAATCATGTTAAAACATTGAGATTAAAGGAAAAAATTTAGACTTGAAATTCATAATTAGGTTTTCTAAAAATTTTGAGTATTTTTAAATTTGACAATTTTGAACTTAATTGTGAGTATAATTATCATAATTGCATATTTAACATAAAGTTGGATCAAGATTTATGTTTTGAGGACTGTTTATAAACACGCAACCACTTTTTAACTTTGTCAAACAAGTAATATGAAAGTTCCAGTTCCGATAATCAGCAGAAGAGATTTAACTGGGACTCCCATTCTCTGTCTTTCTATACGTAGTGTATGTATAGTTGATAAATACAGATAGAGCAGCGTCAAGGTGGATTGGAATTTGAAGAAAAGAAATCACGACTTCATGATTAGGATAATAAGTGTTAATATTATTTCATTATGTGAGACTTGTTTTGGTGCCCATCAACACAATCTTGGCGCAGGGCGCTGCACTGTTGCTCTATTTTTTTAATTTTTTTTAAAACAAAAAATAAAATAAAAATAAAAAGAATTAAGAATTTACAATTCAAATTCAAATCTTGGTATTAAAATAATTCTTTTGGACTACTAATTTTCCTAAATAAATTAATTGAAACAATATGTTACCAAAGTAACATCTCTTGTCTAGATTAATTTAATTGAAATATTAGGAAGGTAGTGTGTTTGTAATTCATGCGAATATCTATCAGCCCAAATGATGGTAAATATTTGGCCGAATTACATGCATACTTGTGGTAATAAATATGTGACAATTATAAAATTTTGTTTTATGTGAACAATAAATCAGTTCAAAGAAGGTTTATTGTTTGACATAGATTATTGTCAATATTTGATTACTACACCAAAAGTACCATTTATAAGTTGATATTTACATTCAAAGACTAAATATCAATGTTGTGCTCGATCACTTTTTTTCTTTCTCATTCGAAAGGCTTAGTCCCACACTCTTGACTTCAATGATGGGAGCAACCTCCGCACTCCGATGATGAGGTTTACTATTATTTAAATTAATTAATTGTTAAATATGAATTCATGTGTACACATGTTAATTAGGTGGGAAGTTCTCTATTCAGTTAATCCATCAACTTCTGTAATATTTACCAACGTCAATTTAATTCTTGTGTTAAGAGCCAAAGTTTAAGGAATGGAAAGAGAACATTTGTATCGCTCTTGGCGGCATTGATCTAGACCTTGCATTAACGAACAACCCACTAATCTTACGAATAAAAGTTCTGCTAATAAAAATGAACTCGAATAAGTGAAATCGTTTAAATCGCATGAGTCTTATGATCATGAAACGTGGAATTCCAATTACATTTAGGAGCATTAATATAACTACTGCCAAGGAGCTTATTAAAGAAATTAAAAAAAAAAACGATTTGCAAAAGGCAAAAGCCCGAAACTAGTACACTTTTAGAAAACTTAGTTTCATTAAAGTATAAAGTTAAATGAAATATTCAGGAGCACATCATGGAGATGTCTCATCTCACTTTAAAACTAAAATCATTAAAGCTTAAGATGTCCGATGACTTGCTCGTGCATTTAGTTTTGATTTCTATTCTTGCACAATTTGGTTAATTAACGTCAATTACAACTGTTAAAAGGGAAAATGAGCTCTTAATGAGCTCATTCCATATTGTGTGCAAGAACAAGAAATGTTAAGGCAAGATAAAACTGATATTACTCACTTGGTAAGTACCTCTAAGGACAAGTTATACAAAGCTGCATCTAGTTCGGTTCAACTTGAAAACGATAAATCCGGCTGTTACTTTTATAAAAATTTGGGATAAATAAAGAGAGACGGTACTAAATACCACTATTGACGTGTAAAGAAAAGTACACTTCTCACTTTAGTTTATTTTAAGGTTAATTTAGTTTCAATACCTATACATACTTAGTTAATAAATTTAAGTTCACATAAGAGTGTTTATGCGGGGTTGCCTGAACTATCAAAGCTAACTGATGTCGAAAGATTCATCTATGTAGTGCGATGACAAATCAATTAAATTTGAGGCTGTAAGGACTTTTAGGTTATTATTAAAGTGTGGTTATGATTTGAATATGAAAAAGGCATTTGTAGTACTGTCTTTTAGATGAAATTTGGTTTCTATTTCTATATTGAACAAATTTGGTTACTCTTGTTCAATAGGAAATAGTTAGTTTAATCTTTTTCTTAATTCAATTATTGTGAGTACCAATTCTTTATCCGATTATGATAACTTATATTTGCTTAATACGGTTGTATCTTATAAAGAAATCTTGTATGTGAATTCACGTGGTATTAAATATAAATTAACCATGAGAATTCTGTTTCGTTATGACACAAGCGATAAATCATATATCTCAAAAGAGTGTGAAAAATATTATGTTAGAAAAAAATTCTTGATTCCCTTAATTTNACGTGGTATTAAATATAAATTAACCATGAGAATTCTGTTTCGTTATGACACAAGCGATAAATCATATATCTCAAAAGAGTGTGAAAAATATTATGTTAGAAAAAATTCTTGATTCCCTTAATTTTTTTTTCAGATTTAAGTATTTATATCAATTACATTAAGGGGAAAAAAAAAACATAAGGAGATTAGGTGTTAATAGGACTTTGGACGTTTTAGAACTAATTCATAAAGATATATGTGAGTCATTCACTTCAGCATTTTGAAATGGTCAACAATAATTTATCATATCCATACACGAATTTTTCTCACTATTGCTACATATATCATATTTATGAGAAATCTCAAACACTGGACATGTTCA
>CAIGRP010078492.1:0-41480 GCA_903798385.1 Fraxinus cuspidata
ATAACCACTCTAGTGCAGCATCTCTCAGTGTATATAGAAATAATCGCAACTTAATAGCGTCTTCATTAGCCCCCGGAGCATGGAAGTTCTGACAATTTCTGAAAAATCTGGAGATATGTGTATTCAGATTTTCATGAGGTAGCCCGTAAAATTATAGAGTGTTGCTAATCAAATTAATCCACTCTACCCTTATTTGAAAATTATTTAACCCAAAATCTGGATACAACAAAACTGGAGCACGCAGGCACGGCTATAGGTGAAAAAACATTGAAATTGGCAAGTCTCTTTCATTTAATTCCCCTCATTTCTGCTGTTGATTCGGTGGCGCCGCTATTCTTTAGGCCACTTGTCCTACTGGCTAAATAGGAGTAGGAATATTTTGATCATCATCTATTTGATGTTGTTGTTGTTTTTTTTGTGTTCCCTGGGTTTTAGTCTTAAAGTACGTTCTATTTTCGAGTGAAATGGTTCAAGATTGTTGCCTTGAGTACGGAGCATACAACAAACACATTTTTTTGTAAATAAAAGAAAATAAACAAATCAAATAACAGTTAAAAATAAAATAAACTAAAAGTAAAAGTAAATAGTTCATTGGTAACGGTGCCAAAAACTTGTTGTGTTTTTTATATCACAAGTGTATGATATCGTAACAAGTAGTATAGTTGACATCTGAGTCTGGATATCGTTCCCACAAGGACTCAACTTTAGGACTGAATCTAATTTTTCTAACTCCTATTTGATAAAAGTAAGTAAAGAATTATTATAGTTTTGATTATTATTATTTTTTAACTACTTGATAATTTCAAATTTTGCAGACAACGATTGATTGAAAATTCAAATATGGGATGAATATATGGCATAATAATTTCATCTATTGATCGTCTTATTTCTTAATTCAAGATACATAATCTAATGTAGTGTTCGATTGAATTCTTTTAGTGTATTCAATTTACCACTCTCGACTTCTCATTAAATCTATTTAACTAATTAAATTTCATATCTCTATATTAATCAATCTTAGTTAAACGTAACACTAGTTTTAAGAATTCATATTATGACCGCTATAATTAGTATAGCTATCTCTACACGTTACACTAATTTACCGAATTTTACTATATGGTCTAAATCTCAAACTCACCACTCGATTCGCAAGAGACTCACATAATCATCAAATTAGTGATCAATTAATTCAATGTATTAAACTCATAGTAAAATCAACATATATATGAATAAATCAAATAAATCTTGAATAGAAGAATAAATGATCACAAGTCGACTACATTGTTTGCCCTAGTATGAAAATTAGTCGCTCATAATGTAAAAATAAATACAAGAAATTGGTTTTGAATACATCACCGGGTTTTTTGAATAAATCCTCATTGCAGCCATTTCTCGTGTATATGTATATTCTTTCGCAGCCGCCCAGTTTCTTCTTTATTCTTTCTGCGCGTATGTGTATATATCTCTCGAACGCAATTTTTGACTTGCAAAGAAACTCCAATTTCTTGTATGTATCCCTATATGTATAATTTGTGTGTATGTACATATATAAGCAGCCACCGTTGTGACTTGCTTCCTCTCTCTTTTCTGTGCGTTTTTCCCCTCTTTTCTCTATGTATGTATGTATGTATGTATGTGTGTGTGTGTGTGTATGTTTAATTTGGGCCTCCAGTTTAAAGCTGCCTTTTTGTGTATGTATATTCTCCTTCAAGTCATTCACTTTCCAAAATATGAAATTTGATCTCTAAACTTTGCATCCAATAGCCAATCCAGTCCCCGTAATTTGAATTTTTTCATGTTTTCGCTATTTTGCATTCTTTTCTCCAATTTTTTATCAAACATAAAGTTTTACTTACAAAATGCAATTTAACATAAATTTGATAAAATTTTATCCAAAAGACAATAAAATATCATTATTTAAGACCTCGTAGAAACTACACTTATTGGTATACTAATACAAATCTCATTAAAACATATTTCACCCCCTGTATGGGTGATAACATGATCAAATGGGCGTCAGTTTTTCAAAATACAATGCTTATTTTAAAATTAATACAATACAATATTAGTTTTGTTGGGCGAACCATCATTTGACTGTACTCTTCTAAAACAGAAGATATCATAATTTGACATAATTTGGAGAAGGAAATAATTATAAATAAATTATATGAAATTAATTTGGAGTGAAGAAAATAGAGTTAGGAGGATTCTATTTATGATTTTCATGTGTTTGTTCGTAACGGTCACATTTATTGGTAAAATTAATTTTAATCATTATATTGCACCATTTCATATTGAATGGTGTGCATTATACCTTATCAAAAGGTTACATCAATTTTGAAACAACACAACTTTTTGATATACATCATTTGCAATTGAAGAGTCGTGACTAATCATCACGATAATGGAGACTTTTCTAATTAACACCTATAAATATCCCAAAAATTCCAACACAGATTACATCTTTATTAGAAGACTATAGCAAAGGTGTTGCAACACTCTTGTGCGTTTGTGACGATGTCCTTAATAGATTTTGTCTTATTGATGACTCTATTTCACTAATACAGTAATGAACGGTCAAGAATTCATCCATGGAGCATATTGTTCAAACTTTAGACTTCAAAAGTATTTAAAGTTGTGTTGAAGAATAATGAATTTGGCCTCCTCTTTTAAGGTAAAAAATATAGCCTAATTGCATTACCAAAAATTGGTTGAAGTAAAAAAGAAAACAGAATCTTGCTGTTGGAATGCATAATATGTATTTTGTTGAAGTTTTTAGTTAGTATATATTGCTCTCGTCTTGAGTGCATAGCAGTGATATTACACTGTTTTTGTATATGCATAATATTTGTGAGTTAATTTCACCTCTTAACAAGTCATTTATAAGTGTGAGATCTATTAAATGGTCAAATTTCGATTCTATATTCATGTATGTAGGTCGTTTTGACCAAGTAAATATATGTTTTTTATGTTCTCATGGAGGAGAATACGACTTACCTTGTTCTTCCAAAAAAGAAGAAATGGTTTCCACCCAAATTGTCTAAATAGCATCAATTTCCAACAATGGTCATGTACATGATGAGCATGTTCTAGGTCGTGAATAGAAATTGTTTGTTAATAGTACATAACTGTATTGTAAATGCGTCTAAGTCGATCAAGATAACTGTCACTTTTTCGACGTTGTAGTTCCATTTTCGACTTTCAAGTTCGTATTCTCCGATAATGTCCTAGTATGGATGGATATTGATTTGTAAGACTTGGCGAGATAATATCTCACTCAGTTGGGTGACTAGGATTCATAAGCAAAAACTTGTTCAATTGACCAGAATAATTAAGGATTAATTAAATGGATTGGTTAAAGACTCATTTACTTTGCTCATTGTCTATTTTTATCATGGTCGATAAGTACTCTATTTGTATATAAAAAAACTCAATTTCAAGATTTCCACACGAGTAATCAACTTGGTTCTCAAGGCTTCAACATTAGACTTGTCACTTGCATAATCGTGTGGGATTGAAGAAACATGTTGGTAAAATACGATTATGTGTTTGAGTGAGAGGAAAGTGCATAGAATGAGAGGCTAGTAAAGGACCATAGATTTTGAGGGTACTCAAAAATGTGATTTGGGGATCGTAGAAAATGAGATAACGTGGGAATTGTTACTGCTAGCTCTTCAAGTAACGTGTTAAAAGCTTAATGGCTGAAAATTTGTATTTGTCTATACTATAATTTTCTTTATTCTCAATAGATAACTTTGACAACGCGTGGTGGAACGTGTTCAAAATAGATGGACCTTTTAGAAAAGTAGAGAAGAAGTGGAATGTGATTTTCTCACTTTTGACATGTAGAGCTAGTGGAAGGCTCGCATGACATGTTATATAAGATCACACTGTCTAGATTGTGAGGGCTCCAAATCACATGATAATTCAATATATTCATTGGTGCTTGATTTTCAGATGTGGATCATCCAATGTAAATTAGCACAATGTGTTTGACAAGAGTATGAAATCAAATCTCTAATTTTTGAGTTCAAGTTTTCGAGAAGGGTTCTCTTTATTGTTTCCTATTTGTGTAACTCTTACCAAAAGAAAACTAAAATATTTGGATCCACTAAGAGTGAACCATATACCGTGTTGGTTAGGGCTAATATAAAAAATTTTAACTCATAAGTTATCGAGTACGTTTCGAAAATAAATATTTTTTTGACAAACATAATAATAAGTGTTGTTGACCTTAAAATTATGATCAACAAGCTCATCTCACTTGGCCAAGATTTCCCCTCCTAATCTCATTGAGTTTATGCTCAAGCAAAAAATTACTATTTGAAAAGAGGATAGTTTAATTTGCACGCCTTGTTCCATTATCAACCATGGCTATTTATAATTTTTTTAAAGAGGTCATGCGGATAATTAAGCCCTTATCACTGATGACATTGTAGTCATTGTTTCGTTTCTCACTGAGTTAGTTATCTTTTTTTACATTTTATTCATTAGTCCATATGTTCTTTGTTCATTGACTTTGAAGTCATGCTTTACATTCTTATTGAAATGTGCTATGACAACGATTTATACTGACATGGAATAATTAGTGCCGTATGTTAATTACGTTTGCTCACTATTTCTGGTTGGGGTTGATTATAAGGCATTGTGTTGCGAACACTCAATTATGTTGTCTTGAGCTTGTACATGACTTTGTTGGTATTGAGATTGTATTCCTTATGAATTTTAATTGACAAAAAGTGGGATAGGACGAGAACCACATAGCCTTCTAATAAAAATGTGTGAATATAAAAGAGATGAGGCCCAAGTCATGTGCACACCTTTTGTCATCTTTTATTTGTAAAAAACGAAACCGACGTTCCAGATTGCATGAAATATGCATTTTGTCGGACTTCAAGTATGCAGTTTTACCGTGCTGATAAGGAGACTCCCATGAAAAAAAAAAAAAAATTGGGTAAATTCCACAAAACTCTTAATGTTTATGATGATTACAATTACCTCCCCGCCATTTTTTTTAAGAAACCTTTCCTAAGGTTTAAATTTTGTTATAGATTCTTCGTGTCACAATTTCGAAATGGTTATTTTGTTATATTTAAATATGTCATTCTTTCTTATTATTTATTAAGGTATACTTTTCAATACTCTTGATTTAAATGAGATCATTTTTTAAAAAAAAAATACCATTCGTAAATATTGTTACAAAATTTAAAAACTTATAAAATCACATTTTTATTTTTAAACTTTGCAAATATGATTGACATATAATTAACAAGTGTCCAAAAACAAATATTTTAGAGTAATTTAATAAAGCTAGTTGAAAATTCATTAAATAATTTATATTGGTTAACGTAATAACAGGTTATTTAATTTTTTATATTTTTAAACATTTATACTATATTAATATTTGAAATTACAGTAATATTATCATAACATTAAATGAGCGAAAGTTTGACAAAAAAATTATAACTTAGATTGATTTTTAGTTCAGTTTCATAGAAATATATATTAGATTGATTATAATTTGTTCATTTTTTTAAAATGAGAAATCAATATTCACAAAAAAAAAATTATTAAGATAAATCACTCTAGAAAATGATAACAAAAATACTTTTTTTCAAAAGACAAAACAGTCTATTTTGTCTAAATTAAAATTAGAAAAAAAAATTTAAGAAAACAAATATAAACATATATAGGAGAGATGGAAAAAATAAAAAAATTTATGCTAAAACGATAGGTTTGTGAAAGTTTTGAAAATGGAGGGTGTGTCTCTATCATTGTCATGAACCTCAATAAATGTTTTTGTAATTTACTCAAAAATAATTATCAATCTTAGTTTTTGGAAAAACATTGTTTTAAATAGTGAATTTAAAAAATACAAAGTTAAAAAGTAGAAATTTTTTTGAGTTTATTTGTGAAATATTTTATTATATAAATATGTGGTTGAAAACGAATATATAGAAAAAAGAATTTTTAAAAGAATGAAAGATAAACAGGGCTAAAATTTTTTATCAAATTTCCATCTTCCTTTTAGCACGAATTTTATACTATATAAGCATTATCGTCAAAATAGACAAAAAATAATGATAATTTTTATTCCATTTAAAACACTCGCTACATTTTGCACAAATTTTAGATCATCTCAACATTCTCGTCAAATTAAATAAAGTTAACAAAAAATTTCTCTATTTAAATACTTTCTTTTTTCATCATAACTAGACTAGATAAAAGTGCACGAATAGCACTAAGCCCCTGTTTGATGGTCATTATTTTGCCAAAACAATGTTTTAAATAGTGATTTTTAAAAGAATGTATGGTTAAAAAGTAGAGAAAAATTTTGGATTTACGTATTGAATATTTTATTGTGTGAATGTGCAGTTGAAGATGAATATGTAGAAAAAAGAGTTTTCAAATAATGGTTGTCAAATAAGGGCTAAATAAGACCAAAATACAATGATGGGGACTTTACTCCAATAGCATCACCTTTTGGAGGTTCATGGTAGAACTGGTGCTACCCATCATGCTGTGTTGAGCTTGAGCAAGGTTCATTATTACCCTCCATAATGGTCTTGGGCTACGCTTCATGTTGGGCTTGGGCCTCCTTACCAATCTACTCCTTTCGAAAGGTATAGGCCCAACTTGGTCCATTTGAAAAATTGGAGGACCAAATTGTTCCATTCAAAAGCTCGAGGACCAACTTGCTACATTAAAAAGGTTAAAAGACCAATTTGCTCCATTTGAAAGGTTGGTGATCAATCTGATCCTTTTTAATTTTTGATATGGTTAACTTGTTTCTTACTAAAAGTTGGAGGACTAAATTGCACTTTTGTAGAAGTTGGAGGACTAACGTGCTCCTTGTAAACGTTGGAGGACTAACTTGCTCTTGTTACAATGTTATAAAACTAACTTGCTCTTTTAGTCTTCAAACTTAAATTAGGATCAAGTTAGTGCTACAACTTTATGAAAAAGACCATGTTGATCCTCCAACATTTCAAAAAGAGCAAATAAATCCTTGAACTTGCAGGATGGACCATTTGGATCATCTAATGATTCACAGCGAGCATCCGAGTCTCCAAGATTTGAAAAGGAGAAAGTAGGTCCTCAACATTTTTTATAGGAGAATGTTAGTCCTCTAAGATTTGAAGAGCAACAAGTCAGTCCTCCAACTTTGTGAAAGGAGCGAGTGGACCCTCATTCTTTTTAAAGAAGCAAGTTTGTGCTCCATATCAAGGAAACGATCAGATTATTCATCCGTCTTTCTAAAATGAGAAAGTAGATCCTGCAAATTTGAACCTTAAGCATGTAGGTCCTAACATGTCTTGCCCTCAAACATTTTATAATGAGCAAGTTAGTCTTTCAACAATTGACACTGAGCAAGTGGGTCCTAGAACATTTAAAATGAATTGAGTAGGTCCTTCTACTTTGAGAAGGAGTACTCCAACTATATAGATGGAGCAAGTTGGTCCTTGCACTATGTAAAAAACAAAGCAAGTTTGATGCAAGAGCCACTGCTAGAAGTTGCTAGTTTACTACAACTATTTGGTTTGAATCACACTGTATGTAATTTCCTACAACGCACTTCTTAATTGTTAGTGGCAAGATAAATATTTTATTAGCCTATCAATCCATTCCCAGTAGACTCTGAATTAGATGAGGGTGATAACCAGTGGAATTATAGGGAAAAAGGGAAGGTTGGTCGAAATAGGAGATTATATGAACCATGAACTAGATATGTATGAGAAGTATCATAATTAGCCCATGTTTGATGGCCATTATTTGAAAACCTTTTTTTTCTGTATACTCATTTTCAATCACATATTCACACAATAAAACATATTGTACGTAAACTGAAGATTTTTTTCTACTTTTTAACCACACAATTTCCTAAAAATTACTATTCAAAATATTATTTTTCTCAAATAATGGCCGTCAAACGGGGCTTAATTGCAAGTACATAGGAAAGTTGGTGATTATGCTGAGGAATTTCATAGCCTTTGTGTCGTAATTAAGTAGTGTGAATATGAAGAACAACATGTGGCTGGGTATAGGATAGAATTAAAATTTATTAGGAACGAGGGAGTTAGCCTTGTACTAAGGACTGAAAGCTATTTAAATATAGTGGACAGAGTTACTTTTGAAAATTTCACATGAACTCACAGTTAAACGCCAATCAACTCAATAATCGACATCTTAAATAACATTGTTGAGCAAGCTGAATCGATGGTAAAGAATAATGGTAGGCAACCAATTATTCCCTCTTAAAGTTAATTCTTACAAAAAAAAAACATTAACTACTGGGTTCTCAATAAATCTACCACGCGTTTTTATAATAACCTGACATTGTGCCCAAGCCATATTCTTACGTACTATTCACTTTGGAATAGCCTCTGTATCACATGAATTTTTAAAGCATTTCTCAAGGTCCATACATATGACCTTTTCTTATAAGAGATTTAGCAAAAAAATATATTTCTCATATTCCATTTCAACTACACATTATATAATAAAATATTTTGTATGTAAACTCAAAACTTTTTGTCACTTTTTAGATACACATTCCTAAAAAAATTACTATTGAAAACATCATTTTTTACACAATAATGGCTATCAAACCGACACTTAAGTTGAATCACGATATCAATTGGTTAACCTCGTTATTTGTAAAAGAAAGATATTTCAATGTGACTTTGCATAGATTATTGAGAACTCAATATAGTGACCATAAAAATAAATATACTCTTTCAAGAATCGATGACCTATTTAACCCATTGCAAGGAGCATATATTTTCTCAAAAATCTACCTACTACAAGCATACCACTAATCGAAGATTAAGAAAGAAGACGTTCCAATTTTTGCTTTGTGAATTCTTGGTGATGTCATTTGGATTTACAAACATTCATGAATTTGATGAATCGTATATTCAAGAAATATATAGATAGATTTGTGATTGTATTCATCGATGACAAACTCATCTACTCACAAAAGAAGAACATAAACATCACCTGAGGACGGTGCTACGAACTTTAAGGGAAGAAAAGTTATATGCCAAATTTCAACATCTGAATTTTGGCTAGAGGAAGTAAACTTTTTGGCATATCATGTCAAAAAATAGAATATCAATAGACCCAATTAAAGTTGAGGTAGTAATGAACTGACATAGATTGGAATAATGATTGGCTAGGTATTATTAAAGCTTCGTAGAAGAATTATCTAGGATGGTTGCCCTCTCAACTTGGGAGAATATTCATTTCAAATGGACCGAAGAATGCTAAAAGAGCTTCCTAGAATTGAAGAAAAGGTTCACTACTGCGCCCATTCTATCAATTCCAACCGATACGTGTGGATTCACTATCTAAAATGATGCATAAAAAAGGGCTACTGGGCTAGGTAGCTTACTTATGGAAATATGCGCATCTTGATGCTTAAGCCATATGAAAAGGATTACTCAACACATGACCTCGAATTGGCAGCCATTATCTTTGCCCTAGAATTTTGGAGGCATTACTTGCAGGGGCATATGGTCCAGTGCAGACACTTGCCTGCACTGAACTTTGGGCTCAAGTCCATTCCTTTTTTCTTATTTTTATTTTGAGAGCCCCATATTTGGAATTCAATGATGGGATAGACCGAAGTTTGTTGAATTAAAATGCTAAAGTTTGACTGCACTTGCCCATTTGTTGAATTAATATGCTAAAGACAAGTGCAATAGACATTTGCAATATGACTAATTAAAATTTTATCTTTCCAGTTTCGATGAGATGCATCTATGAATTGACAGAGTTTCTACGTAACAACGAGATATTCAAGTTTTTTGTAAGACAAAAAGACAATGCATTCTAGTATAAAATTCGTTATTCTTTGTTTGAATAAGGTTCTACAAGACAAAAAGGCAATACATCATAAAATAGAAATCCAATTTTTTTGAATGAGATAATTTTTTAAGATTGATAATAAAGTTATTGTACAACGATATCAAAGTATGAAAACTCGTAAAGAATAAGTGTAACCTATAAACTGCGTCATTTTTCATATTTTTGTAATATTGTTTTAGTTTTATCATTATTAAAAAGGTTTGACGTCTATTCAATTGTACCTACACTGAACGAATTTTCTGGCTCCGTCCCTGATTATATGTATAGAGAAAAATGTGAAATTTTCGTGGATCACTAGAGCTTGAAGAAAATGGTGGGCGTAGATAGTTAAAGATTACAATCGTATCATCAGTTACCATCTCATCAAAGAAATGTCGTGGCAAACGTCCTAAGACGAAAAATGTCCTCAACCTCAAGGAATCCTGATGTGAAAGACTAAAAAGTGATGAAAATTTTTCAACTTAGAAATTGTACCACACCGAGACATATTACTTCCAGCAATAACGTTAATTCCTACAATTAGGGGTTGCATCATACTCTAGCAAAAGAACGACAATTATTACTTTAAAATCAAGGAGAAAACTGAACATGGATCGACAATAGAATTGAAGTTTTCTACTGACGATATTATGAAATATACAGGAAAGTTGCATGTTCCAAAAGACCTAGAAATTCACAAGGAAGTTATATATAAAAAAAAACACACAATACCCCTTATTCAGTACATTATGATGCAACGTAAATATTCAAACATTGGAGGTCAACTCGACTACTTAAACCATTTGTCAATACTAGAATGGACATGACATAAATCTTGATGAATTTTGTCATACAATTTTTCCAAACACCAATAAATTACGACGCAATATCGGTAATTGTAGATCACCTGATAAAGTCGGCTCAAATGACATATATCATGGAAAATTTACCAATATATACATACATGAAATATTTAGACTCCATTGAATCTCATTATCCATCGTATCTAATAAAGACCCAAGAATTCTGTCGAACTTTTAGAAAAGCCTAACAAATTGTAGGGACACCTTTACACTTAGTACCACTTCCATCCTCAAACTAACGGAAATCTAAACAAACAATTCAAATACTTGAAGACATTTTACGAGCTTGTGTATTTGATTTTCAAGGCAAGTGGAGCAAATACTTACCTTTAAAATTGAGTTTTCATACAACCATAGTTACCACTCTTCCATTGAAATGCCACAATTTGAATTTCTATGTGAATGAAAATGTCGATCATGGCTCCATTGGAATGAAATCAGAGGAAAGCAACTTTTGGGACCATAAGAGTATAAGAAAAATAATGGACGAGTAAAGAAGCAAAGAAGAACACAGAGAAAGGTGTTGAAAGAATAATTCTTATTCTTTACTTGAATAATCTGTACAATCATCTATATATTGAACCAGAGAAAAGAAAAAATACAATCAATGCTAACAGCTATACAAAATGATTGGCCACTAAAAGAAACAAATAACCATATAGATGCTAACAGAAAAGTGGTCTCATTTTGCTCCAATGGCAGAGTATTCTTCTATCCTTTATCATGATTCTCTCTCGTGTCTTCCAGATGGTTTCCTCTCTGCTGACCTTGATTGCCACCTTGGATTAATTGGTGTTGGCATTGGTATTGTTGATCTTGCATCAATTGGCAGTGTTGCACCTGATATTTTAACACCCCCTTGCAAGATGGAGAGTGGATGTCAATAACTCTCATTTTGTCCATATGTTGATAAAACTGAATTGAACCCAAAGCTTTGGTCAGAATATCCGCAATTTGAAAGCTGCTACTAATGTACTTAGTAATCACACTTCCTTCATGTATCTTGTCACGTATCAAATGGCAATCTAGCTCTATATGCTTTGTCCTCTCATGGAAAACTGGATTTGTAGCTATGTATAAGGCTGATTTGTTGTCACAGAATAAAGTGGCAGCTTGTGGATGATCAATCTTTAAATCTTGAAACAAATACCTAAGCCAAGTTAACTCACAACATACGTTTGCCATAGCTCTATATTCTGCCTCCGCTGAGGACCTGGATATAGTATCTTGTTTCTTTGATTTCCAAGATACCAAAGATGATCCAATAAAAACACAATAACCTGTTATGCTTCTTCGTGTATCTGGACATGGTCCCCTATCCGAATCACTATATGCATTAAGCTGCAAAACTGAATCAACATGAAATAATAACCCCGTCCAGGAGCTCTCTTTATGTACCTTAACACTTTGTGAGCAGCATTTAAATGATGAATCTGAGGAGTGTTCATGAACTGACTCAACAGTTGAACCGACTATGACAGATCTGGTCTAGTGATGGTCAGGTATAATAGTCTACCAACGAGTCTTCTATAGATTGTAGGATCAGCAAGGATCTCCCCATCTGTTTTAGAAATCTAGACATTTTGATTTAGAGGTATTCTAACTGGTGTCGACCCCATTGTTCCCGAATCTGATAGTATGTCTAAAGCATACTTTCGTTGACAAATATGTATACCTCTATCTGATCTTACAACTTCTATTCCTAAGAAATATTTCAGTATGCCCAAATCCTTGATCTTAAATCTCTCATCAAGAAATCTTTTAAGGAAATCAATGCTATCCATGCTATTGCTAGCCACAATTATGTCATCCACATAAATAAGGATAATAGTGAAAGAATCTTCAGTAGTCCTTGTAAACAAACTATAATCAGCTTTTGATTGAATGAACCCATGCTCAATAATAAAGGTTCAAGCTTTTGAGTAGTTTGCACTCCTTTGAGCGCCCTGCATCAGGATGACCAGTAGGTAGCTGCATATAGACTTCTTCATTTAGGTCTCCATGTAGGAATGAATTATTTACATCAAATTGATGCAAATACCATCTTTTCACAGCTGCCAATGTGAGTAAGGTTCTGACCGTTACCATTTTGGCCACATTTGAAAAGGTTTCATGATAATCTAGGCCATCTTGCTGTGTATATCCCTTTGCCACCAATCTGGCTTTATATCTTTCAACACTTCCATCAGCTTTATATTTCACATTATATACCCACTTGCATCCAATAGGCTTCTTACTAGGAGGAAGATCTGTCACAGTCCAAGTTTTATTCATTTCAAGAGCTGCAATTTCAGCATTCATGGCTTTACACCAATGAGGTGATGTGAGAGCTTCCTGGTATATGTTAGGCTCGATGTGTGTGGATACGGATGTTACAAAAGCTTTATATGTGTTGGAGAGTTTATCATATGATAAGGTAGCATTAATGGGAAAAGCATTACCTGAGATGACAAGACCCTTTTGCTCATCTAACTTCTGTGATGGGGAAAATGAGGCTTGCTGGCAAATGTAGTCTTCTAGATAAGTAGGAGTTTTCGTAGTTCTTGAAGACCTTCGGGGTAGATGGGGACTATTCATGGTGTTGTGAGATGGTTTTGGTTCTTGTATTTGAGAATTTGGTTTTTGCAATTGGGAATTTGATCCTTCAGGACAGTTTTCTAACTTATGAAGTGGTGAGAAGTCAATATGGTAAGTTTCTATTTCAGGTTGGTTTCCTGCCTCCATTTCATGAAGTGTGGTTGTAGGAAGGGCATGAAGTTTTGGAATAGTGCTAGTAGGAACGTGCTGCAACAATTTAGTTTTATTGTCATCGAGTGCATTGCTACTTTTGCAAGGAAAAATGCTTTCATAAAACACCACATTTCTTGAGATGAATACTCTTTTGGTTTCAAGGTCAAGAAGTTTATATCACTTTATCCCAAAAGGGTATCCCAGAAATATACATTTTTTGGCTCTTGGTTCAAATTTTCCTCAGTGATTAAGGTAGATGCAAAAGCAAGGCATCCAAAAACTTTTAGATGTGAATAGTTTGGTTTGTGTTTGAATAAGAGTTCAAAAGGAGTCTTGTTGTCAAGTAAAGGCGAGGGTGTCCTGTTTATAAGGTAAACTGCAGTAAGCACACAGTTATTCCAATATTTCATTGGAATTGCACTTTGAAATTTTAAAGCTCTTGCTACATTAAGGATATGCTGGTGTTATCGTTCAACAACGGCATTTTGTTGATGTGTTTCAACACAAGTTTTCTGATGTATCATTCCCATCTTATGGTAATAGTCTTTCATTTCAAACTCCCCACCATTGTCAATTCTAATGACCTTTATTTGTAATTGAAATTGGGTTTTTATCAAAGCACAGAAACCTTGCAAAGTAGCAGTAGCATCAAATTTATTTTTCAACATATAGACCCATGTGCATTTACTAAAATCATCCACAATGGACAGAACATATTTAGATCCATCATAGCTGATCGCTACAAGGACCCCACAGGTCACAATGTATGAGATCAAAGCTGTTTTTGGATTTGTGGTGACTGATAGGAAATGGCAGTTTATGCATTTTAGCCATAGGACAAACAGAATAAGGTTCATTGATAGTTTTAGAGACATGATTGATATATTAAGTCTAATATAGAGTAGGATGGATGTCCTAGCCTATAATGCCAGAGATCAAGGTCCTTAGTATTAATAGAAACAGCAGCAAACATAGGCCTTTTAATTGAAAAACGGGAAAGAGCTTCGGTTAGGGCTGAATGAGAGACTCTACATTGCATCAGATGGTACAGAGCTTTCCTTACTTTACCCATTCCAGTCGTTTTCCAAGTCAAAAGGTCCTGCACAAAGCAATTTTCAGAAAAGAATATAAGGCAACAATTGGACGTTTGTGTTAATTTTCTGGCAGAGATTAGATTAAAAGAAAATGATGGAACACAGAGCACATTATGCAAGATTAGGCTCTCTGTGATTTGCACAGTTCCTATGTGTGTGACAACAACCACATCACCATTTGGAAGAGAAACTGTGTTTGTAACCTTGGCTTGAATGCTAGTAAAGAAAGAGGTAGAGCGAATCATATGAATTGTATCTCCAGTATATATTATCCATGGTGTGTTTAAAATGTTGCCAGGTTTGGTGCCATAAACAGAAAGGCAAATTGATATACCAGAGATTTTTGGGATCTGAGTATCCGTGGAAGTTGATGAATTGAGTTGCTGAATATTTTGTGACTTTGACTAGTGCTAGAAGCTGTGCATGCTGCTCTTGAGTGAATGTTACTTGATGGCTGTTGTTAATATCTCCCTGTCCCAGAGTGGAGACTAAGTTTGCAGAGGAGCTTCCCTTTCCATGTAATTTGTGACCAGGTGGATACCCATGGATTTTAAAACATTTTTCTATAGAATGTCCAGGCATATGACAATGGCTACAAACTGGTTTTGTAGGATTAGCTTTAAAGCATTTCTCCAGTGAATGTCCAGGTATCTTACAGAAGCTACAATAATACTTCTTCTGTGTTGTTCCATTCAGTCTCACAGTATCATTGTAAGTCCCTCTGGTTGCTAGTGCCACTGAATCAGATATTGAGTAATATGATGAAATTTGTCTCCTCTTTTCTTCTTGCTAGATTATAGAGTACACTTCATTAAGGGTAGGAAATGGTTTAATCAGCAAGATCTGAGCCTTGAGACCCCCATTAAAAATTTCATAACCCAGTCTCTCTACTAGTTTTCGATAATAGTTCTCAATCCTCCACAGATATAATTAGGAATGGACTCATAGTTCATTAGTTCATCAAGTAGAGTCTTGTATTTTGAGAAATAGACACTCACAGTATCTTGATTTTGTGTTAAAGTGACAATGGCCTGTTTTACCTCATAAACTCTTGGAGCATTTTGTTGTCCCAAGTGATGTTCTAGATCCAGCCACAACTCACGAGCTGTATCAGCATATAAGGTGCAGGATTTGACATCGATGGACATTATGTTTTGCAACCAAGCAATCACTATGTCATTACAGCGAAGCTAGTGCTCCATCAAGAAGATATTGGGGTCTACTGGTTCAGACAAGCTTCCATCAATGAAATCGAGTTTATTCTTTATTCGGAGAGCTCGTTTCATGGATCTTGCCCAAGCATAATAGTTGGTACTGTCAAGGATTTGAGTGATTAGTATTGCACCTGAACTATCATTCCCACCAATATAGTAGGGGCTGCAGGGATGAGTTGGGTCATTTGAATTTGGAATATGTTGAATGTTTGTAGTAGCATTTTGGTATGTGTTTGGATTACTAGTTGAATCTATAGCAGTGCTCTGATTATCAGCCATGTTTTAGGCTCTGATACCATATAAGAAAAATAATGGAAGAGTAAAGAAGCAAAGAAGAACGCAGAGAAAGGTGTTGAAAGAATAATTCTTATTCTTTACTTGAATAATATGTACAATCATCTATATATAGAACCAGAGAAAAGAAAAAATACAATCAATGCTAACAGCTATACAAAACAAACTTAAAATGATTGGCCACTAAAAGAAATAAATAATCATATAGATGCTAACAGAAAAGTGGTCCTATTTTGCTCCAATGGCAGAGTATTCTTCTATCCTTTATCATGATTCTCTCTCGTGTCTTCCAGATGGTTTCCTCTCTGCTGACCTTGATTGCCACCTTGGATTAATTGGTGCTGACATTGGTATTGATGATCTTGCATCAATTGGCAGTGTTGCACCTAATATTTTAACAAGAGACTTAAGGGAGTCAAGCAAGCAGTAGAAGTTATCAAATAGAGAATGTCTACAGCTCAAAGCCGTCAAAAGAGTTATGCTAACTGTCGAAGACGACCTATGAAATTCAACATAGAAGATAAAGTATTTATAAAGATCTTGTCAATCAAACAAATGATGAGGTTTGATAAGAAGTAATCATTGAAGCAAAGGTACAAAAACCTATACGAAGTAGTGGAAAAGTTGGCCAAGTTTCATATGTCTTCCTTGTAGCGAGTTCACGATGTACTTCATTTATCCAAGTTCTTACCGAGGAAGAACAATCACTAGAGATCCTTCCGCGAGAAATAAATCACCTATCGAATGAACAAATCTCATTAGTAAAAGTATTGTGGAGAAGCAAAGTAGTAGAAAAAGCAACATAGAGTAATAAGATGACATTTTAAGCAAATATCCCGAATAGTTCAATTAATTTACGAATAATTTAATAATTTCGACGAAGAATTCTTAAAAGGAGGGAAAATTGTAATGACACTAAATTTAATTTATTTATTTTTCAACTAATACTTATTTAAAGGGAAGCTTACAAATTTATTTAAATAAACAATATATACGTGATAAATAACAATAATTCATGATTTACTTTAAATAATGCTTATTAGCACAAAACGTCTTTACGTATCACTCTTAGTGTGCAAAACGTCATTACGTTTCAATTTTTTGTATTTTCACTCATATTTTTACGTTTGATTGTGGAAGTGTCATTTTTATCCATTTTTATCCAATTTCTCAATTAAAAATTTTAAAATGACAAATATACCCTCATATTTAAATAAAACAAAAGGAACAGAAAATACAAATTGCAATCATACTCCCATTTTTCTAAAAGAAGTACGTATAAATCCCAAATAAATTAAATTAGAAATCAAAAAAGAAAAGAAAAGTCTTTTTTTTTCATCTTCTCCCTCTTCTTCTCTCACCTACTCCCACTCCTCACCACGAAACGAAACCAGAAAATAAATTGGAAAAATACTAAAGGATGTAGAAATACTAAAAATCAATCTCTCATATTTCTTACTAAATGATGTAGACATACTTATATCAGTTTTAGGATAAAACAAAAGAGTGTTTTTCTTCTCATTATTGTCAGTGGCATTGTTCTTGACTTCCACAAGCTTTCTTGAATGGGGACGATTTTTCTGTAGGTGACAGTTACAATACTTGTGATGGGGGCACTACATCTCTTGAGAACCTTCATTTCTTGCCATCTAATCGCTTGCACCTTTCTAGATAGCCAGTCATTGTACTTAAACACCAATACCAAGAAACATCTTTTCAAAATCCACATCTAATCGAGTACCTAAAGTGTAAAAAAAAATCATTGAAGAAAAAGAATAGCAGTAGTAAAAAGAAGTTCAATAGGCACATGGGTGAAAAATGCAAAAGTTTGAAACGTATGGATGTTTTGCACATTAAATGCCAAACGTATGGACATATTGTACACTTAAGAGCAAATGTATGGACGTTTTGTGCTAATAAGCCTTGTAGATCATGGATTTTTTTATCAAGCTCCTTCATTTGAACATATGTAAAATAATTCCCCTTATTTATAGTCAATTCATTTTCACTTGGACTCATACAATAAAACAAAATCAACTTTTGATTTACATAGAAAGAACAAAGAAAGAATGATTTAATTACCTAAGGATTTGAAGTTAGTGGCTATAGCAATGACATCGGTTAAGGGTGAGGGTGAAGTATGGGGGTGGGGATGGGGGTGGGTGAGGGAGGGAGGGAGGGGGAGAGGGGAAAGAAGAAGACGACGACTTTTCTTTTTCTTATTTGAAGGACCTAAAAGTTCTATTTTCAATTCTTGATAAGGATGTGCACGAGGGTGGGAAAGGGAGAGGAGGAAGAAGGAGAAGGCTTTTTTTTTTTTTTTTACTTAATTTATTTGGGATTTATTTGTACTCCTTTTTTAAAAAATGGGAGTATGATTGCAATTTTTTAATTTTAATTTTTTTTATTTAAATAGGAGGGTGTGTTTGTCATTTTACAATTTTTAATTGAGAAATTGGATAAAAATTGATGAAAATGACGTTTTCCACAATGAAACGTTGCAATAGGGGTAAAAATGCAAAAAAATTGAAACATTAGAACATTTTGCACACTAAGAACAAAATGTAAGGACGTTTTGTGCTAATAAGCTCTTTTAATAAAGTAGTAATTGTTTATTGAAAGTAGCAACATTGCATATAACGATTATATATATTTTAGTAATTAGTGATTGAAAAATTTCAACAACCAAGAGTCATAAGGCACCTAAACCGTTCCAGGTGTGTCTATCACACAACACTACCTTATTAAGTTCATGTTTGAGGCTAGCTTGTTTTTAAAATTTATTTTTCTCCAAACTCATTTTTAATCACATTCTCTCAATAAAATATTTTTACACGTAAATTCAAGACTTTTCCATAATTTTTAGTCGCACATTCTCCAAAAAATCGATATTACAAAATCTTTATAAAATGGGTCTCAAACAAACCCTAATTGTTAATCAAGAGAAAAATAGACAAGATTTAGCTTGTGTTTGGCCCCCATTTTGAAGAAATTTTAAATTTTGGAATAATAACTAATGAGAGAATATGTGGTTGAAAGATAATGAAAAGTTTTAAGTGTGTGTAATATTATTTTATTTGGAGAACGTGTGGTTAAAATTAAGAAAGAGAATTTTTTTTTTAAAAATTAATGGGTGCCAAACACTAGCTTGGCATAATAAAGATTGTAGGTACTTATAAATCTTTGATAAGAAAGTGTTAGAAGAAGAAAAAGGTAAAAATGTATTTTATATATAATTGCAAAGACATGATTTTCCTTTAGAACCACATTCAACTTGTTGCGCTTCCAAGCCACAACCACATTGGTTTGATTTTAGGACTCAAAAACCACATAATTGCCTCCCTAATCACTTTAGTTTAAATACAAAATTTCTTTATTAACTTTTTTTTTTCTTTTATTATGAAGTATTTATTATTTATATAATAGAACCATCAAATGAGCGGATTAGGATATTGTATTCGAGCATTTATTTATCAATCCATTTTGATGAACAAGTGCGCAAAGTTAGCCATGCCTCGTGCATGAAATCAAGTCGCACATTGCGTGTGCTTAACCTAATCCATGCCCTGTGCATACTTCAAACTGCATCTTAAGACTAAGGGACAAATTGTATGGGCTTAACGCTTGTTTGAAGAATGAAACATTCATTTGAGAAACAACTTACGTTAACATATGCTAGGCATAAGATAACACTGGTCACACACTTGTACGAAAAAAGAAGATAGGTATTTAAAAGCAAACGTAATTAGCTCCATGTATCTGTTCAAAAATAGGTTACAAACTTTGGGGATAAACCAACCTGTCCCTAATATTAGTTCAAAAATTTGACAAAAAGTTACCATTTCTGAATAAACCATAATCTAGAGGAAAAAGCTTACTGGCCAATCCCGGGTCAGACCTCCTCCAGTAGGGTGGCGCCCCTGGTTTGACCCAAACCCGGGATTTTACCCCAGGCAAAGGAGCACGGCTCTAATCTAGATCTGTTGAGCTCCACGTCATCTTTGGTCTCCACTGGAAGCTGTTGGATATCAAACTCAGCCAGGTCGAGGCTTTACGACTTGCAGGAAATGAAATTGTTTTGAAGTTGCTTTATACAATCCTTTGTAATGCATGTCTTGCTCCTACTGGCTGTCCTTTTGTCACATTAATTATATAGTCCCGTTTGACTCCCAGATTATGATTTTGAATTATATTTTTTTTGAACAATGTGTTATTAAAAAGTAAGAAAAATTTTGGATTTACTTGTAATATTATTTTATTGTAAAATGTGTTGTTGATAAGAAGAGAGAAAAATAAATTATAATTTTAATGGGAGCCAAACGAAACATAGTAACATATATTATTCTTGAACTCGTCAGCACTGTTTGAGTGATTGTACTCTCTAACAGTATATCCCACTTCTAAATTTTCTATTTACATTAGGAATTATAGCATTATGATATGGGTTGATTTTTAAGAATAAATTATTTAATATTTGTAAATGAATGCTAATGACTTAGGATAATTGGCATCTTGATTGTGTGGCCATCAGTACGTCTCCACTCACTATTTAAAATAAAGTGAATTGCTAACTATTTGAGGTAAGTAAACCTCCCCTGTTTTTACATGTATGTCATATTGTTAAATGTGTTATCTTAATTGCTCTCGTGTCAATATGATATTTGATTATTATATTGGAAAAATTGCAGTCAAGGTACCAAACCTTTATTTAGTTGCAGATTTTGCTCAAACTTTTTATTTGTGCCACCTACGATACCAAACTTTTCAAAAATTAGCACATGAAGTCCAAATGGATGGAAACCGTTAATTGGACCGTTAGTTGACCAAAGTAATTGAGTTTGATCAAATATAGAGGGGTAAAATGTTAATTTATAATTTTATTATATAATAAATAAAAATTTAAATTTAAAAAAGAAAAAGAAAAAAAAAAGGAAAAAAAATGTATTATCATCTTCACCCAAAACGCATATTGCCGACGGAGGCGCAAAATCAGCAAACCTCTAGCCCCTTCGTTGTCTGAAATCGAAAAAACCATCTCTCTTCCTCTAGTCGTCACTGGACCTCTTAGAGGCTGCTTGATTAGCCTCGCAGTAACTATTTTCATCTCTGAAGCCATTCGCTCCCAAATTTCTAAAGCCGGTACTTATTCTCATCTCTTCCATTCGCTCCCAAATCTCAGCAGATTTGTCACAAATAGATTTGCAATACCAACACATACTTCTCTCACTTCACCGCCACACCAAGCAATTTGAGAAAAATCCTGAAGGGATTCAAAAACAATTCAATCTAGAAACTCACAAGATTTGTTGATTTTTTAAATTTTATATTGGGGAGAGAAAAAAATTCAGTTTAATTTTACATTTTAGTTGATTATTGTAGACACCTCTTTGGTGTAAGGGTTGGAGGAAAAAAAAAAAAGAGATTCGGTTTAATCTTACGAGTATGCTGGAGAAGAGAAAGATCAATTCTGAAATGTGCAATTGTTTGACAATATTAAGAGTAGTGTTGGGGGAAGGAGTGGTGGAGCCGATGTGGAGTGGGCGGCGACGGCGGCATTGGCTGCTGTTGATGGTGGTTTTGGTGTAATGGTGTTGGGGAAGAAGGAATGGTGGTGATGCGTTTTGTGTTTAATTTTTATTTATTATATAATAAATTATAAAATTATCATTTCAACCCTTTATATTTGGTCAAAATCAATTACTCTGGTCAACTAACGATCAAATTAATGGTTTCCATTCATTTGGATTTCATGTGCTAATTTTTGAAATATTTTGTATCATATGTGGTACAAATGAAATGTTTGGGCAAAGTCTACAACTAAATGAAAGATTTGGTACTTTGGCTGCAATGAGTCAATGAATGTTTTTAAATATATGTATCCTGAATGTTTTGTTACAAGATGTATGTCTATGCCATGATAGATGTGAGTGAGAAATTGGGCGTGGGGGATTGACGCACCTCACCAATGTTCAATGATAATGTTAATGTTAACTACTTTTGCGATAATATTTGTAGGACTCGATCGGATTCCAAATAATAATTGTCAACTGCATTCTAATTAGTTAGATGATACACTAAGTGAGTTCATGACGTCGATATAAAGCTTTTAAAGAAAATAAAGAAATGAGATACATATTGAGAAATACTTATATTTTAAATTAATTCGTATAAATATCATAAGCATGCATCATATGCATGAGGTTTGCTTGCTGAACATTAACTCAATTCATGTTAGACCTCCAATTTTCAGATGATGAATGTAATATGATTCGAGATGATGACTTGTGGTGAGACAGACTCAATACTAATATAATTTAATTATTTATTTTCTTCTAAAAATAAGTTAAGTGTTAATTGTCTCGTACTAAGAACACATTATTTTATTAAGTAAAAATTATTTTTATCAATGAAGTCATTGAAGCTAAAGAAAAGTCTAATTGTTTTTCCGCATTTATGAATTTTAACAGAAAATTTATGATAATATTTCCAAATCTAGGAGATTTGGGGGTGTTACACTGCCAGTGCATTTCCTTAACATAAGAGATGACACGTACAGTGATGATAAAATGAAATAAAATATAAGTTCATTGAATAAAATGAAACAAATTTAAGTGTAGTGACTAAAATAAATTTTTTCTTAAAATTCAGTGACCAAAATGAAAGTTCGTTTGAAGTTCAGTGACCGAGAGTGTCTTTTTAAACTTCATAGAAAGCCATTCCCACATACTGCGAGCATGCGAGGCTCCCGACTAGGTGACCAAGCGAAATAAAACCCCTAGAAAAAGGACCCGGACCCGAATTCAGCACAGACCGACCCGCCGGCGTACCTGATATCAACAGGAAGAATTTCGACTTTCTAGAATCCTCCTGCGGAACAAGTTCCAGTTCGCACAGTCTTTACGTCGTCGTTTTTGAGGTTCTCGCTTTCAGCCCCGAAACAATGGCGACCGTCATGCAGAAAATAAAAGATATCGAAGATGAGGTAATACTCACGAATCAAGAAAATTTGCCTTTTTATTGTTTGTGATACTGTTTATTTTGAAATGTTTTGAGTAGGATTAGGTTTTAATTGATTCATTTTTTTCACTGTAACGGTAAGAAATGCAAAACGAAGAACAATGTTTTTATTTAGTAGATTTTGTGAAGGAAAAAGGAAATTGGGTATATTGTATTGTAGAAAAAAAGATCCAAAATTGAAAATATTGCAAAAATGGTGTTAAATGTTTTCCTGGTATTTTCTCACCTTTCTTTGCTTTTTTGTATGTAAATACAACTAATTACTTGATTGTAAGAACTTTCTTTTTATTTTTCTAGTTCTTGGGTTTTAAGAAAACTGTAAAGGAAATGAAGTTCACTTAAAAGTATTCTTTTTAGTGATAATTTAGCTGCTGATGTTTTTTGTAGCTATAATGAAACATTTTATAAAATGGGGTTTAGATGTTTGGCCTCTCTCTTTCCGGATCAATGTTTGGCTATTTACACCAAGGTTGTCATAATCGTGTTTTTTGGTTGGACCGCTGGATAGGTCTTGTGGATGTGTGTGAGGATAGTAAGATTCTACTAAATGATGATTTAAAATATTCGAAAGAAAGGTTTTAAGGAAAAATTAAGGATTAATAGTAGAAAATGCCTAAAACTGTTTCCATGTGTGATATATTCCCTACCTATTGGAAATTGCAGAAAGCCTCCCTATTTGAAATATTTTGTACGAAAAACCCTCTGCCGTCAAGAATCGTTAGATTTGCTGTTAAAAACAATAAAAACGCCAAAATTAAGAAATAATTGCAATTTAGTACTCAAACTTTTTTTTTACAAATTAAATCTAAATGCTTTGTACGTGCCACTTACAATTTCAAATCTTTGAACCTTTATTTTTGGACCCGACCCGACCCGACCCGACCCATTCCACCCCATCCCACTTCATCTTCTCCCCCAAAAATAAAAATAAAAAAAACCAAAAATTTGAAGCACTACACTCATGCATCAAAATCTGATTTAATGAGATTCCGAACCCAATCCGCATAAGTTGCAAACAACAATCGCTCCTCATAAACATCCTCAAACAAAAATGCAAAACCATAAGGAAATGAATGATAAAGAGCGGCAACTGCAGTTAGAGCTACAACAGAAGGAAGTATTGTTGATAAAATTTGTGAAGCATCAGCCTTTGCCTCACTTTCCAACACCCTTTATGGATCTACCCCAAATGACAGCAACGAGAAGTTTCCTTCGTTTTTTGCAACCCAACTTTCCCTATAAAAGGTGATGAAGTTGAACACGCTAGAATATTATTAGCCTTCCTTGAAAGTGTTCTGGCAATTGGGGAAAACGAACGATTCTTCAAACGGAGGGAAAGCTAATTCCTCTGGTTGAACTTGAAGTTGAAAATAGAAGTCTTGGGAGTGTTTGGGGGAGAAAAGATTAAAGTTGATGACATTTTCGAGGTTGGTTTTTGTGGGTTTGAGTTTTGAAGCCCGTTGGTAAAAGGTGGTGTTTTTCCGACAGGGGAAGTGATGCAGGTGGAGAAGTTGTGGAGGGAATAAAATTATTGATTTTTTTTTAATTGATGGTTATTATAAATTATTGAATATTAAGCGTAAGGAGTTAATTTGGTGTAGATCTGATTTTATCGAGATTTTGAGCCCTATTTGATCATATGGTTGCTCCCAAGGTGAAGGTTGGGGAAGAAGTTGGGTTGGGTTGGGTTGGGTTGGGGTGGAATGGGTGGAAAATAAAGTTTTAAAGTTTTGGAATTGTAGGTGATACGTATAAATTTTTTTGATTTACTTTATTTAAAAAATAAAAAGTTTGGATACTGAAATTGCAATTATTCCTTATAAATTTTGACATTTTTGACCTTTTTAACAGAAAATCTGACTAATCTTGACGGCATGAGAGTTTTTTCGCGCAAAAGGTTTCAAACAAGGGGGTTTTATGTGATTTCTAATAGGTAGAGGGGTATATCACATATGGAAACGAAACGTTTCTAGGTGGGTTTTTTGCTATTAATCCAAAAATTAACAACTATAACTAAATAACTGCAGCACTTGCTTTCTCAATCAACAAATTTTTATGACTATTTCACAACATAAAAAACTAAAATGTGTTTACAGTAATTGTTGATTTTACATGTATCTATGTGTGATTTGGAGTTTTTCATTACTAAAAGTTGAGAAAATTACTATAAATAATTCACATCAAATGAAGTTCAAATGGACTACCTTGGTGAAAGACTTGAGTTTTGCCTGTGTTCAACTAGTAAACACTAAGCAGACGTAAACTTGTTTTATGTGAATTGACAAGGAAAAAATATGTTGGAGATTCTTTTAATGACGATAAAAATACTTACAATTGAGAAGAAAGAAGAAAGAAAGATTTTTACAACCATCAGTGTTGAGACCAAGAGGCAATAGAGAGAAGGGATATCAGTTTATTTGTTGTTCGATTTCTGTACGATCCTACATGATCCTGTTACTATTCTACTGCAATCCTCTCAAATTGTGATTCTGTATTTGATCTGGATCGTCTAGCCTTCTGGGATAGTATGATCATACGGTCTGGATCGCAATTTTGATAACAATGATTTACACCTTGATGAGTGAAGTTTGAGCTATTCATCGTATCTATTTCCTGTTTGATATGTTTTTATTATCGGAAGAATGAGAATTCTGAGCTTGTCAAACTGATTCATTTTCTACCCTATCCCAGATGGCAAAGACCCAGAAGAACAAAGCAACTGCTCATCACTTGGGCTTGCTGAAGGTATACTTCGTCATTCCTGTACTTTTGCCATAATATTAAACCATGTTTTGGACACTAACGACCGGTTTTAACTTATTTATAGGATTCCAATGAATACAGTAATTCCTTCCTATTTTACTTCCTTGCTTATGCGACGAATTTTATTCATTTAATGTATCCAGCCAAATTGATTTTTCGTTACTAATCATTTTATGGTAGGCTAAACTTGCAAAACTTCGGAGGGAACTTCTTGCACCTTCATCAAAGGGGGGTGGTGGTGCTGGAGAAGGTTTTGATGTTACAAAAAGTGGTGATGCGAGAGTTGGTCTTGTGGGTTTCCCTTCAGTTGGGAAATCAACACTTTTAAACAAATTAACAGGGACTTTCTCAGAGGTTTGTAATTCTTGATGTGCTTGTAACTACATATAATTGTGCTCGCTGTTATAGATTTTGTGAATGTAGGATGCAAATTCTTTTGTATTCTGAGCTTGTTCTACCTTGACAAATAATTTCTCTGCTGATTATGGTACCTCGCTGCTTCAAACCTTGATTTGGCTTAGCTTCAATGAGTTTTTCATAAAGCTTTTTCTGCATGTGTTGCAGGTTACTTCATATGAGTTTACTACATTAACTTGATACATTGTGCTTGCTGTTATAGGTTTTGTGAATGTAGGCTGCAATTTATTTTGTATTCTGGGCTTGTTCTGTGTTGACCAATAATTTCTCTTCTGTACCTCACTGTGTGAAACCTCGAGTTGGTGTAGCTTCAATGAGTTTTTCTTAAAGCTTTTTGGGAAATGTGTTGCAGGTTGCTTCATATGAGTTTACTACATTAACTTGCATTCCTGGTGTAATCATGTATCGAGGTGCTAAAATTCAGGTATTATCATTTGGTAATTGGAGGAGTATATTTTAGTTGCCTTTCAGCCACTATTGCAAGAACCATGAGCAATTTGGTTTTCTTCTATCCTATTGGTATGCTTTTATTGTTGTTGCTTGAACTAAGAAAAGGTTTCATAAGGTGCTTTTGATATTCAGATCTCCTTACACTTAATGATATTGCATGAATAGTACACATGTTCTCAGGGATTTCAATGGGAGCTCTCTTTCTGTTTCGTATCGATTAATGCCAATTTTTAATATAGATAAAGCCATAGACCTGAGATAATACTGAACAGCAGTAGCGTCGTTAATATTTTTTAGGGGTCAAAACTAAAGCATCTCATTTATCCCTTTCATAAATCGAGACTCTACTCTTGTTCGTACATGCTGTTGCTTTTTCAATGAAGTACCTATTTTGAATCAGCAACCTGTTCAAATCGCACACTGGGTTGTTGTTTCTAGTCTAAGAACCTTTAATGAGTCTATGGTGAGGCAAATTATTCATTTACTTATTGAAGGTGCACTGATTCTTGCAAAAAGTTAGTATATCTTTGAGTGATAAATATGATATTCCAAAACTACCCCTGGCCTGTGATGCCCAAAAGGACATTGCTATATGATCCGCTGTTGTTAGTAAAATTGGTCTATCAAGTAAGGACTATTGGTTGACACATCTATATAATCTTAGTTCTGCCTAGGTCTTCATTTGCCCAGTTTTGTATTTTGCTTCCCTTTTGAAAGCTTGCTGTGGCATGCATTCCTCGTGTGATACTGTCATTAGTTTTAATGACGATAATATTTATCTAAGCAAGACCTTAAAGGCTTAAAGTGATGTATGTTGTTTGTTTAGGCTCTTGATGCCATCAATATTTCAGAATAGTTTAAAATGAGTCAGAAATATGGGATGACAGTTGAGTTTAAGCATTTACATTGAGAAATAAATTGATTGGAAGATGGTTCCAAGAATCAATTCTATTACTGCTTTCTGTTTATTTGTGGATCATTGGTTGTACTATGAGCGAACAAAGTTTAACGTGCATATTTTTAAAATTCAGTTTGCATGACCGTAGAGATTTATATACCATGCAGGCTTGAGGAACTTCACGTCTTCCTTTTTTTCCCCTTTGGATGCTATAATTTCTTCATCATACCTTCGAATTGTCTCTGTGACTCATGATTAGGTCCTATGCAGTTTCTTTGTTATCATTTTTTTTTTTAATATGACAGGCTAACTTTCTTATGACGAAAATATGGTTGTGGGAATGTAATGGAAAATTTATGTTTCAGATGGCAGCATCACGATTTATGTTCTGAAGTCACAGCCTGTGCCCTTTTCATTACTCACTTTTGGATTTTCTTCCTGCTTTTGTTGGCAGTTATTGGATCTTCCCGGCATTATTGAGGGTGCTAAAGATGGCAAGGGTAGAGGTAGACAGGTAAGATATGCACTAGCTATTGTTAATCTTATTGTTGTTACTTCGTAGCTTTAACTCTCTCCCCTCTATAATCCACATGGATGGCTGTTTTCTTGATTTTCTATTTGTCTACCTGTGGTGTTAGTTTTGCTCATATGCAGATGGTTGGACTACTATAATGTACTCGTTCGTCCCAATTTGAAATTCATAGTTTTGGTTGGCACAATATATTGGAGAAGCTTTCAACCATGGTACATTTTACTTTTGCCCTAGACATCATGGGTTGCCTTCTTCCCAAAATTGGGCTGCCACAACTGCTGCTAGACAAAGGAAGGCCATCATTGGCATAAAATCTTCAACACCTTCATAATACATCTATCAACCAACAATCTCTCCTTTCATTGTCACACTCAAGGGATGGAGAAGAGAATTTTCAACCATCTAATTTATAGCAAAGATTCCAAGTAATTCTCTTTGATTTTTGTCTCCCCAAATCGCTATGTGGTCCACCCCACTGTTCAACAACACGCACCCACAGAAAAAAAACGATGCAACCTCCAGGATAGCTCAATCCCCTTATCATCAATCCCATCTTCACAATCATCAGTGAATGCCCTCAAACAAATACCATGACCATAGCTGAAAAACCCCTCAAAAACCAGCCCAAATAACTTCCAACCATCTACTGTAACTTTTGAAATTGAAAATTTGAAAGGAAGTAAAACCAGGGATCATAAAATTGAAGCCCTAGGATGGATGAGACTGAGAATCAGTGAATAAGGGCACATTGTCAAGATAGATGAGAATACACTGATCAAATGGAGGCTGTGCTCCTAGTGCCATTGATCTTACCTATTTTCTGTCCAAAGTTTTCCATGATCTGAATCCTGCCAAACCCCACTGCCTATGGCACAGATCTAATCTGCAAGGTTCTATGAGAAGTTTGGTTGCAGGTGGTTTTAATTTATTTCGATGTTGGAAGATGGTTGTCATGGTAGTTACCAACCTGGCACTAGGGGACTTTGATGTGAATGGTGGAGAAGAAAACTGGATACATTTTAAGAATTGTGATGTTTTTTAATTGTATTCTAGGAAAGAGGTGAGATGACTTAAAGGAATCCAGTCGTCAATTAGAAATCTTTTTACCCCTAATCTAGGTCATGATATGGTCCTCTGATTTAGATTGACATTTCCAATTAATCATGAATGTTATGTTCTTTTTGCAATTAATTAGCTTTAAATATGCATAGGTCTTTATGTGATCTACTTCCTTCATTAGATGTTTGGTATGGAAACTATCATCTCTACCTAGAGATTTGATGTAGGGTATTGCTATTATTTTGCCTTAAAGCTATAGCTCATGGCACAAATACAATCCACCCAAGTCGACAAATGCTATCCACCATATACCACCCAACTCAAGCTTGAGAATCCACCCCAAGCCCACTTGGGCCCACCTTGTTTCAAACATGCTCCTGTATTATCCACCCACACCACGGGAATGCATCGGCATCGCTTCGAATACTGGACCTCGAGCTCAAGTAGGGTATTGTCACCACTTTGCTCATAGTATAAATGCAATCCACCCAATATCACCTAGAATCAAGTCTGGAATTCACCCCAAGCACCCCCCCCCCCACAAACCCAATTTCAAGCATGCTCCTACATTAAGATTGCTGTAATTTTTTATTCTTGACATCATTTTAGGGCGCAAGTATTCTTTACAGCTTGATGATAAAGATAATATGGTTAATTGACGTGTTCTTAATCTTATTCTTTTGCTCGGTACTTAGAATGTGCTCTTCTCTAATTCAGGTCATCAGTACTTCTCGGACATGCAATGTTATCCTAATTGTTCTGGATGCAATAAAGCCAATTACTCACAAACGTCTTATAGAGAAAGAGCTTGAGGGATTTGGTATAAGGTAACAAGCAATGTTGATTTGTTTTCTCAATGTCTCCTTTTAGATTTGAAAAGCGAATTGGTATTCTGTCACCCCACCCTCTCTCAACAATTAATTGTTTTTGTTCCTTCTTCCCTGAAAATAGGTTAAACAAGGAACCACCAAATCTGACATTCCGCAGGAAAGATAAAGGTGGGATCAATTTTACATCTACAGTTACCAACACACATCTGGACCTTGAAACTGTGAAGGCAATATGCAGCGAATACAGAATACACAATGCTGATATCAATCTCAAGTACGATGCAACTGCTGATGACCTCATAGATGTCATTGAAGGCAGCAGGGTATATATTCCTTGCATTTATGTTGTCAACAAGATCGACCAGATTACATTTGAGGAGCTGGAGATTTTGGATAAACTTCCACACTATTGCCCAATAAGGTACTCTATTACCAACTTTCATTTCTGAACATCAACAGGTTATTGGATTACAAAAGTTTGCTTCTTGGACCATGCACAATGCTGATATACTTATGAATCAAAGCTGTGGATTGTTACAGAACCATTTCATTTGTGTTTTCATTCACACAACAGCTGAAAGTTTATATGCGCAAATCTTTGACTGGATAAATTTTGCTTGTTTGTCAATAGGTTAATACTTCCTTTTGCATTTGTTATGTGCTCTGTTGGTCTGACAAATCTTTTTCATGCGTTCTTCTTTATCTTTCTACTTGAGATTTGGGCTTTTAAGTAGAGAAGGGAAAGAGGCTGGGGCAGTGCAGAGAAAGCAGTAATTCTACTTTTTGAATTCTATGCAGTTTAACTTTCTTTTGTTGCTCATACCTAATGTCATAATCAAATGATGCATTCCCGCTTTAATAGGAAAATAATTATATGTGAAACCTCTCCTGTGGGAAAATAAATATGTTTAGTAAGTAAAGACTTGTTATACTTTTTATCTCGTGTTCGATTGGTAACAGGTCAAGCTTTCAGCACAACTACTATTGAAATGAAAACTCTAGTAGGACGATTTTTTAATTTTTTTTAATGTAAAGAAGAATTTATAATTGCTAGCTAAGCTACTTTTAATTGAATTGCAATCCTGCATCTAAAATGGACCCTTGTTCGATGTCTTATTGAATTGTATGCTTATTATGCTCATCTGGATGGATAGGAAGAGGTGGTGTTGGTTCTGTTAAACGATCTGATACTTCAAGAAATTGAAGTTTAATAATGAAATGCTTTGCTCCAATCTGTTTCCTGTAACACTTTCTGTATTATATTTGCGAAAATTTAATCATGAAATGCTTTTTTTCCAAATTGCAACAACTAGATCGAGAGTGCATTATCTGTAAATAATTCATTACTGAGTTGCTACTGTATTCTAAACCTGATGTCTGCTTACATGCCTTTGTCATGTTAGCAACTCAATTATCCTCTCACTTTTGTGCTAATTTATAACAATGATTTGTTGCAAAAATTAGGTAAAATGAGGACCTTGAAATCTTTTAGACCTTGTTTTGATTGTTTTTCTTGGGACTTGGGTGCTTACATTTATCTGAGCTTTATTTAGAGACTGAGAGGCAGCAGAGTTCCAGGTGCCTGTTCCTGTCATAGTTGTTTGAAACACTTATTTTGCACATCATCGTCCCACATTTCAACCCATTATGTGTGGGTGAAATTGGGTGATCTTGTTGCTTAACTTGCTTTATTAAGTTCCTCCCCTTTATATTCTCTTAAGACTGCAACCACAAATATTGATGGCTCATAGTCTTTTTAGCTACAAGTATCACGCTTCTTCATTCTGTATATTATTGGTCTAAAACCTTGTGAATTGCAAATATTCTACCTATTTTCCCTTGTTCACAATAGTGTTCAGACTATTTAAAATGGTACAGTGGGAGTTGTGTTAATTTTAGCCACTAACAGGCGTATAATGCTTGTACCCCCCAAATCATATGCTGGTTTTTTCTTCCTTTTATTGTCAAGAGAAGTATAGTTGCTGCATGTTCACTGATTGTTTATTTAATGGTTAGTTTTTTGAATGTAATTTGTGAATTAAATTCCTCAGTGCTCATCTAGAATGGAACCTTGATGGCCTGCTGGAGAAAATATGGGAATATCTCAACTTAACTCGCATATACACAAAACCCAAGGGGATGAATCCTGACTATAATGATCCCGTCATATTGTCGTCGAAGAAAACGACAGTTGAGGACTTCTGCAACCATATACACAAGGACATGCTCAAACAATTTAAGTAGTAAGTCTCTTCCCAAATTCGTTATTTTGAAGTGTTTGTTTGTAATTGAATTGTCTCTCAATAACAAGGATAGGAGACTATTCTAAGTAAAGGTTTAACCCACTCGAGCTAATTGAAAATGCATAGGATTCAAGATGTAGAATGACGATCCGAGTTCTAGGATTCGAGTGTCGCTAAAATTGTATCTTGAACACCGTACTTCACTATTAAAACTTGAAATTTTATTAAATAATTTCATAGAATAATGAGATTTGACCCATAAAAAAAGACTAATAAAAATTAGAATTGATAGAAGTTTTTCTAAACAAATGTTTATTGAATTCTAAATAAATAAACATGAGCATGGTGTGTCTTCTTTCACTTGTTATTTCTCTAGCCTTCTCATGCCTTGATTGCCATGAATATTTAATTTCCTGAAAGGAGTATATGGAAGGGGTGAGATAAAATCTCTATATGCATGCAAGTACATGGATTAATGTTTGTACGGAATTTAAAGAACTTCATACATACAAATATACATAGTGAAACATGAAAATCTATACCGAACATAGATGGTATGGAATTTTCATACTTAGCGCTACTACACTCCGGTCCAAACTTAGAACATACATAAATACCTCATAATCAATATTCCAAAAACTTAATGTACGCATATAATCTCATAAAATACTTATACACTTACCTATATCTTATGGAAGTGAAAAATAAAATACTGGAATATATATAAGACTTCAATCCTTGACTCACGTACTAATGAATATAGTAAATTTGTATATTGGTGTATCTCATAGAGAAATGAATGTACTTGAAAAGGGAACATATGGTACATATTTATAAGGACCATCATGTTTTGAGAGTTCTAATTCAATTGAATTTTAAAAGTGATAAAATTTTATCATTATCTCAATCATATTTGGATTAATGAGATAAAATAATGAATGTAAAATAACAAAAAAAAGAAAGATTATCTCATAATTTCTAAAATTAAATAACATAGAGATAAAATCAAAATATTATCTTAATAATTTAAAATTTCAATTTTAATTAAAAGAGATAAAATTGAGACATTATCTCTATTATCCTTTAACATTAAATATGATATAGATAAAATAACATAGTATCTCAATTGGAATTTGATTTTATCTCAATCAAAATTAAAACATTATCTCCATTATTTAATTAAAATTAAATAAGATTTTAACAACTTGGGCTTAAGCCCGAGATGAAAAATAGAACAAAAGGTGTGGGCTATCATTTTACATAATGGACTTTCATGTAATTGATCGGGCTAAAATATTAATCATGTCTTTTTTTTTATTATAACGGGCCAAACTTAAATTAATAAAATTAGCCCATAGGTATGGGTATTACATGTAGTATCTTCTTGTGTGAAGGGATTAGAGGCATAATCTTCACATAGTTTTTATACTATGAGAATTTTTCTACGGAACTTCAGGGTGATTATTATATATCACTGAAGAATGGACGAGCAGGACTAAAAACTATCAGTCAAATAAAAAATAAACGCATTCTTCGTTGAACGAGCAAATGTATATTTCGCTAAAAGGAAAAATATAGTGCCATATGAATCCGTGCATAGAAAAAACAGATGATTATGGGCACAGCACTATCCTCGAGTGATCATTTTTTGTTGGCTAGTGAGAGAAAGAGATGGATCAAGAGAAAGCATTCCAAATAAAAACTTATTACTTTCTGAAATCAGCCAACTATGTGTTGTAGTTTCTTTTTAACTTTGGGACAAATTCGGTGCATTTAATTCTATTATCTTTATATCTTGAGTTCTTGCCCATTGCAAGTATATCTAAATGTTTCTATGATATATCCCATCTTATAACTAATTTTAGTTTTCACCATTTAGATTGTTGTCAAATGACCTGCGTTTTATTCAATATTGTAGTGCATTGGTTTGGGGTTCGAGCGCGAAGCACAAGCCCCAGAGGGTAGGCAGGGTAAATTTTATTCAACTTTTTACTATTCAATATGGTGCATGTCATGTTTGTTGCTGGATAATCATTTTTTGAACATTAATTCCCAGGAGCATGAACTCGAAGATGAAGATGTTGTGCAAATCATAAAAAAAGTTTAATTATAGAACTTTCAATAAGCACATTATTACCTGATGCATATGGCATGAAATTTCGAGCAGTAAAAGCACTTCCTCTTGTGCAATTCTTGTGGATTTTGGTGCGGGACAAGAGTGAGATGAAGGATAACTTGGTTTATTAGGCATTTTGTGGTCAAGGTAGTTCGCTGCTTGTTTTTCTTGTCATTTTTTTCCTTCTATTTTTGTAATGGGCTTCTGCTTTTTTAAGACAGACTCGTAGTCGTAGTAGCAAATTTAATGTCGTGTACCAAACATGTCTTTTATGTTTTTGATGTGCAATAGCGAGATGTTGTAATGGGGGTGACATTATTGAGTCACTAGGAGTATATTTTAATGTTTTATTTATATTATCAAATTTCGTACATTCTTTTATAAATCGCTGATTTGGTTACTAGTTGAAGAAACTAACGAAACCAAATTGTCATTGGTTTAGTCTTTTATTTTAGAAAATAATAAACTGAAAATGTGTCTTTGAATTGAATCGAAATTGTTGAGCCCTTATTGTGGTGCATGGTCTACTATTCGTGCACAACTAATTGTTGCAGCTTCGATTTAAGTTCGCTAATCCTAGAAGGTTCTGCTTAATTCTTTGGACTGGATGGATATTGGCCCTTAAGTGCAAAGGCACAAGGTAACTTGATTGTAAGACTCACTCATTTTACAGGAATGAAAGCTGGTCTTGATGATTCGACGGAACCGAGTGGAATGGCCATTGCACAACGAGTAGAAGTTACACTAGGAATAATACTGGACTTGTTTTCTTCAAGAGCTCAAAGAAGGTAAGATTTGGCACCTCGATGTTGTCTCTTCACCACTTGAGATGGTCATGCCAAATTATCAAAACAACGAATTATTAAGCCGGTTCTATGGAAAATGCTCATTAATGTAAAACTCACAAATATATCAATAATAATTCCCATTTTCTTGTTAAAACAGAGTGATTTAGATTTACAGATTACATCTTTTACACATTAATTAAAATAAAAATAAAAACAAATTGCTTCATCAAGCTTCAGGCCTTAAGACAACAGTTGAAGTAACTGAAGATGCTCCTCCTTCCCTGTAATAGAGAATCAACACTATTTATAATTGAAAGTTGGGAGAGAACACTGATTGCTTATTTACTATGGCGGGTGACGTATAAAAAAATATTAAATTATGTTCATTGTGTTGTCTAATACATCATACTGAACATGAGTATAATAATAGTATTTAAGATGGATTATGTATGAAAGAGCGCATGAACATACAGATGGAGAGTGGTTCCGATGATAGTTGTGATAATCGTGGAGATTATCATTGCGGGCAGCATTCGAATTTCTCGTGGTCGAAGGGATTAGCTCTTCCTCATTTCCAAGACTGGCTCTTGACAAATCCTTCTTGTTTTGCATTCTCATTTGTCTAATTTTCGAGAAATCCATCGAGTAGTCAGGCAATGCGCCTTTTTGATCCCAGTCCCCGAATTGTGGGACGGATAGCCATGGTGCATTTCTCTACCAACCAAAGAAAATTTATAATTAATAATAAACTTTTAGATGAGAAGATTCAATATAATTAACACAACTTTTCGGATTTTTCACCCTAGATTTTGAACAACATAACAAAGAAGGGAATGAGAGTGATAAATAAGCTCAATTCCTTTCCAAAAATAAATAAATAAAACAAAGTTGAAAAAATTGACCAGTTCTCAATGTCCCTATTTTCGCTTTGCTTTCTTTAATGGCTGCTCACTTGATAATGTTATTATTTGATTACAATTGACCCAAGAGTTCAGCTAATACCATATGTATAACTTAATAAACTATTGAAACAAGAACTGATAAGCCACATGCTTCATTCATGTCAAATACTACTATCCTTTTTGTATTTTTAAAACTGAATTCAAGTTAAATCCCGTGTCATACGTTGATCATTTATGGATACGTTTCCAACCATGGCCACCGGATTCCGCCTATCAAGCCCCTCGACATGGTCCATGTCATTCAAACCAAAACCTCCTTTAAGATACACTAAAGTTGAATGTTGATACCAATTGAGCCACTTACTGAAACCCCTATGGACCATGTCAAGGCTTGATATGTCAAACCCGGGTGACCATGGTGGAGAGACTATTGTTATATGGACACCCATATGCATACAAGAGTATGAGAGATTTTTACCTCCTTGCTGTCTTCCATGTTGACAAATCTTGGATTTTCTTGTATAAATACAGAGCCTTTTTTTTTTCCCACAAATGGGTTTGATAATGATACCTTGGTTTCTGATTTTGAACAATGCAAAGATCAAGTAAATATAGAGAGAATTTATAGTTGAAAGAGATAAACCAAGCGTGAGTTTAGTGGCAGATTACAGAAAGATGACAGGTATTGTATACGTATTTATGCAGAATTGCCACTAGTAATATTCCACACGGTTTGTTTTTTTCCTGCTCTACTGGATCCTAGCTGTGTTTTCTTGAGTTGAACCGTGTCTTTGATTAAATAATAAAAATACTCTATCATCAAGTAATTATGTAAGCAAAAGTTAGTACTTACACGTAGATGCATACTAACTTTTTTTAGTTTACACACGCGTTACGCTTACATAAACAGGGGTGGCATTATTTGATGATAACGATCTAATTATATTTCACATCATTCAGAAGTTAAAATTCTAAATATATGTCGGCCTTAAGGACGAATTCTACTCCGTGATTATTACTATTGATATTGGAGCAGGTATCCCGTCTCGAAGACTCTTGTTGCGAAAGGATGATCTGGAAAGGGCTATTTCTAGAATAAAGTTGGTTCCATGGAGTAATCCAGGTAAAAAATAATAAATAAGGCCGACAGGTTCATAGGGATAGAATGTAATGATCTAATTATATCTTGCATTGAACGTAAAACATTTGACTTGTAGTTTTATAAGCTATTCGACTATTCATTCCTTACAAGTCGTTTTAAGGGTGAGTTACCAATGTTGTTACAATTGGCATCAAATTGGAGCCCGATTTCGTAAAAATTACAACAAGTATTAATTCTTAAAATCGAAATCTGGATGGGTTCAACTAATTCTCAATTTTCGAAAAATGATCTATTTCTTTTTATTTTTTACTTTTGTAGTGGTGGAATCCAACCATATTAGATTTTTGGCCTTCACCTTTATCTATTATTAGTGCCAGACTCATCATTTCCCTTCATTTTCTTATAGGTTAGTACAAGAGACGACAAATTCTATCACGTTACCATTGCCCATGTAATATGAGCCAAATGGATGATAGTAGGAATGGACTTTTCATGAGGTGCTTCACTTTCCACCCATTCCCTTCATAAAAATGGTAATCAATTACAAACCACAAGCTATTTTTATTTGAGATTTTGTGCATATGAATGGAATCGAACCAAAACTGTTTAGTTCTAGTCCAGTATCATTTTATTTAAACGTAAAATTGAACAAATTCTATAATTAAAATATTCAGTTCTTCAAAAATTCAAATCGAACCATCAGTAACCCACCCTTACGTTTATAAAATGAGTTTATAACCCATTAGTAAAATTCATTAGATGCTTTGTCACATAATTATATTTGCCACTGTTAGAAACACGAACAATAATAAGCTCTCTTTTGATCCCTATTATTTTCAAAATGCATTTTTCTCTCTTTTATTTTCAATCAAACATTTTTTGATAAAATAATATTACATCGTTAATTCAAAAAAAATTCTTAATTTTTATCCATATTATCCATCAAAATACTATTCCAAAATACATTTTGGACAAAAAGATGAAACTCAAACATGCTATAAAAAAGAACTAGAAATATTTATCTAATCAATATTTAGCTTTCTGAGAAAATAATATAAAATTACCATGATTAATAGATGATCTCATTCAAATTCTTTATTTAGTTAAATTAAACCTCAAAATCTATGCCTCAATATGCGTCTAATAGAAAAAAGCATTCTAAAAATCATCTTTCGTACGTCAAAATATTAGAGCTAATGAATACATATTTGGAATACCCAATACTCAAAACATAAACCTAAGAAAATTACTTACATATATGTTTTTAATTAAATCACTCTAGGGGTCATGTTTTATTAATGATGAAAAAACAAACGTTATAATAAAAAAAAAACTTACCACTTCCAAAGACAGAGTATGATGAAAAGCTAAAGAAACTACAATTTATGTGCTCTAGTCATACTTTTCGTCACCATAGGTCCATAGTCGAGTGTAGTGTTTCTGTGGGACGTGGTTACTTTGGGATTTGATACTTGAACGATATCGTGTAAATGTATTACCGTAGCCCAAATTTAGAAAATAAATAGCTTCGTCATAGTCTCCATGAATGTATCCAAAAGCGTCCCTAACATATTCATTTGTCTAGAAAGATAATACATTCACTCGACAATTACTTCTAACTGTCACCATCAGTGGTGGAGTAGCCTCTTGATGAGCTCCACATTTTCCCATGTCCAGACACATACATGCCGCATCAATGCAATAAAATTACCTTCCATATGTTGCTCACATATATGAGAAATTGACACGTTCATTACTTGACTCCTATCAGCTTGGTTGATCGAGTTGACATGATTTATCTGCTAGTTGATCTACCAACAACACTTGTAACCAAGTCTTCCATGGCATAATGAAGTTGCGAGCTAAGCTTTATTTTGTGGCTCTTGAAAGCTTCATTTTTTCCTCATCCCAATTTGCAAAATGAGATTTTTCCATGTCATCGTCATTTTCATTGGCCTTGTGCAATGGTACCCTCTTGGGCCTTGAATTTTCTAGATTTTGCAATTCCGACCCTGTAGTTTTTGGTTCATGCAAATTAATCACTGAATATTCTTCTTTCTGCAATGCAGTCCCTGAAGTTTCTATTCATTGTGAAACATACCAAAAATTTTCTACGCATACAAAAAATATAGTGTTTTTTTTTTTTTGCTTGCTTGTCAAGATTTTATCCTCCCCTCCTAAAAGAAGGCTGGAACCCAGTCTCATTGGCTCGAGGAGACATTGTTCTAGTCACTTGAGTTAGGCTTTGACCTCGAATAAGTGTATAGTATGATTAAACTCCACACGACGTTTTGTGTGGAAAATAATGTAGCATTATTGAAATGCTTTCAGATATCTATCAACATTTTTCTTGTGATCCTGAAACATTTTAAAAAATATTTAGCGATGTCTAAAAAATGGCTTATTGCAGTATCAAGGGTGGAGATTACTTCTGGAGGACGAAGGATCTTTCTCACCGGAGGATGCCTGGGCAATATCATTTTGAGAGAGCCTTTTGTTTGAAAAAATAAACGACTTACATGTCGAAGTGACTCAATGTGATGCTCAAGTTGTGGTCCAACCACTTCGTTCTATTTTGTAATTTGTCATCGGATGCTATATTTCTCTTTTACGATATGTTAATTGTGGTACTCGCTCTCACACAACAGTAACAAAGTTATTCACAGTATGACTAATGGTGGGCGCAGTCCGATTCCTAAGAGAATCGAACCAAATCATGTATCAACGGGTATCTTATTACTTGTGTTTTCAGTGTCAATTGTAATGGAATGACCTTAAGCCTCTTCTGAAATATTAAGGTATTCAATTCAATAAAGAGGATCTGCGAATTCAAATCCACACTGGATGTAGGTGGTGACTTAAAAACTCCACCTAAAATTGAGGTGCAAGCCAAAATGTCATGGAGAGTAATGGCACGCGATTAAATATTTTACTATCACGTGTTATTTTGTACTGATTGTTTAATACTGCATATCAAAAATATTCTTAAATTTACCTTTATTTTTTTAAAAAAAAAAAATTCGTACATTAATGTATAAATCAGTCCGGCCGGCTACAGTGACAGTATGTGAGGCGGCACACATTTTTGTCATTGATTTCAACGACAGATAAAACAATCAATGACACGGATTTCTACACCTCACACAATGTCAACATTAATGTACACTTTGAATGTACAAATAGTATATTCCTTTATAAATTGCGGATTTGGTTACTAGTTAGTTAAAGAAGCTGAGGTAACCAAATTTTCATTGGGTTAGTCTTTTATTTTTAGAAAATAATAAACTGAGAAAGTGTTTTTGAATTGAATCGAAATTGTTAAGCCTTCATCGTGGTGTATGGTATACTATTCTTGCACAACCAACCATTGCATCTTCGATTTAAGTTCGCGAATCCTGGAAGGATCTATTTATTTCTATGGACATTGGCCGTCGAGTGCAAAGGCATAACGTAACTTGACCGTAAGATTCACTCGTTGGGCAGAAATGGAAGTTGTTCTTAGTGATTCGACGGAATCGAGTGGACCGGCCGTTGCGCAACCAATAGAAGTTACACTAGGAATAATACTTGACCGATTTTTTTTTTTCTAGAGCTCAAAAGATGATAAGATTTGGAACCTCAATGTTGACTCTTTCCACTTGGGATGGTAATGTCAAATTATCAAAACAACCAATTATTAAGTCTCCTCAAACGTAAAATACTCGTTAATGTAAGACTAAAAAATGCATCAATAATAATTCCCATTTTCTTGTTAAAACAGAGTGATTTAGATTTACAGATTACATCATTGAAACATTAATTAAATAAAAATAAAAACAAATTGCTCCATCAAGCTTCAGGCCTCACACAACAGTTGAAGTAGCTGAAGATGCTCCTCCTTCCTTGTAATAGAGAATCAACACTAATTGCATATTCGCTAAGGTGGGTGACGTATAAAAAAATATTAAATTATATTCATTGTGTTGTTTAGTACATCATACCGATCACAAGTATAATAATAGTATTTAAGATAGATTATGTATGAAAGATGCGCGCATGAACATACAGTTGGAGAGTGGTTCTGATGATAGTTGTGACAATCATGGAGATTATCATTGCCGACAGCATTCGAATTTCTCGTGGCCGAAGGGATTAGCTCTTCCTCGTTTCCAAGACTGACTCTCAACAAATCCTTCTTGTTTTTGTTGGGTTTTGATACCCAATAAATCCGGGCGATGATGTTAAACCGGTTTTATTAGTTTGGATTATATTTCATAGGCCTCGGCCGATGATTGAAATGTCGACACCATAATGAACAAACCATTCCGACAACCAATGTG